>VUYV01000689.1:0-63154 GCA_008711295.1 Anarhynchus alexandrinus | reverse complement strand
GGGGGGTGGGGGGTGGCCGGGTTGGGGTTTGCCCGGGGGGGGCGGGGGGGGGGGGGGGGGGGGGGGGGGGGGGGGGGGGTGAATAGAAGCGGGGGGAGCCCTGTCCTGCCTTGCCCCGGGGGGCCGCAGAGCTCCGCCGCCTGACGGGGTGGGCGCGTCGAGGTCTGTCCCGGCGCTCCGCCTCCGCCCGCCGGGGGCTTTGTGTCCCGTGAAAGGGTGACGGTAGGGACGAGCTTCCCCGGGGCGGCCGAGGTAAGGGCGGGGGGGACGGACGGACACGACGGGGCACGGCGCCTTCCCCCCCTCCCGCCAAAGTTTCCTGCGGCGCTGTGGGCTGTCAGCCCTGGCACCGCCGCCGGGGGAGGGGGGGAGCGCGGCCGTCCCGGGGTCCGGTTGCTGCCGCTTGTCATGGGGTCCGGCTTAAAGGGACAGCGGCGGGTCGGGAGCGGGGCCCCGGGGCGGAATCCCGACCGCCGTGATGGAGGGCGCTGAGGGGTAGGGGGGGGAGATGGCTGAAGGCGGGAGAGGCAGAGCCCCCGTCGGAGTTTGGCTCTGTTCTGTTGGGGGCTGTCGGTTCTTCACCTCTAGATGTCCAGCCGGGGAAAGCAGTCAAGTGTTGACATTTTGTTAGTCCTGACTTCCAGCTGTTTCGAGCTGTGGGGGAATGGTTCCCATTAGTCCCTGCGAGTGGCTATTTTTTTTCCTTTCTTTTTTTTTCCTTTCTTCTTTTTTCTTTCTTCTTTTTCTTTCTTCTTTTTTCCTTTCTTTTTCCTTTCTTTTTTCCTTTCTTTTTTTCCTTTCTTTTTTTCCTTTCTTTTTTTCCTTTCTTTTTTTCCTTTCTTTTTTTCCTTTCTTTTTTTCCTTTCTTTTTTTCCTTTCTTTTTTTCCTTTCTTTTTTTCCTTTCTTTTTTTCCTTTCTTTTTTTCCTTTCTTTTTTTCCTTTCTTTTTTTCCTTTCTTTTTTTCCTTTCTTTTTTTCCTTTCTTTTTTTCCTTTCTTTTTTTCCTTTCTTTTTTTCCTTTCTTTTTTTCCTTTCTTTTTTTCCTTTCTTTTTTTCCTTTCTTTTTTTCCTTTCTTTTTTTCCTTTCTTTTTTTCCTTTCTTTTTTTCCTTTCTTTTTTTCCTTTCTTTTTTTCCTTTCTTCCTTTCTTGTTTCCTTTCTTTTTTCTTTCTTTTTTTTTCCTTTTTTTCTTTCTTTTTTTTTTTTTTCAGCCTCCACTGCTCATTCTGTTAATTCTTTTAAAAGCTCCCATATTAGATCTTAGGCATCAGTTTTGAAAGGTGTGCTTTCTGTGTGTCAGTCTCCTATGGCTTTGATTTGCACCTGTTTTTGAGCATACCGGGTGCATTCATGTGCCAGCACGGGGCCATGGGGTGAGAAGTGGGGTGTGGACGGGTGGGTGCCGGGCCCTTCAGGAACAGGAGAACCACTGTCTGGTCTCAGACTGTCTTGTGGACCACCAGCACGGAGGTTCGGAGTTGACGGGTTGGTATGTTTTACCACGGGCTGTTTCCAGGTTGCCTACTGTAGGCTTGCCGATGAGCGTTCTTAAGAGTCCCAATAAAAAAAGAAATCGCAGTCATTAATTAGAATTTCTAAGCTACTTATTAAAAACTAAATGTTTATTTGGCATGGAAATAGAAGGCTTCTCATAAGAACACAGGCATTTTAATATATCAAGTCTCTTCATGATATGTCACTTGATATGAATAAGGCCTTTTGTTTCCTTTGTGTCTTTACAGGTGTTCCACCGTTAAAAGCATCAGTGATAAATCTAGCTTTCAGAAAATTTCAGTTCAATCCAAAAATCGTAACTGAACTTAATTTTTTTAGATGATTTATGCGTTAGACTCTTAGTTACATTTCTGGTTTGTACTGTAGATCTGAAATCAGGAGTCTGTCTTGTACTGTAGATGTGAAATCGGGAGATAGTTTTTTAAAATAACTTTACTGGAAGATTGATGCATGTTTGCCGAGTAGTACTTGCAGAAAAAATGGAAAGCAGGTTAAATTTAGTCCTCACATACTCAGCTAGTTTCTTTGATGTGGTGATTCCATTGCTGGTGCAGGTGAAAATGGGAGATCTAGGAGGTAAGAGCGAAGAAGTAGCCAAAAGCAGAAACAGAACACACAGCCCTTCTTTTGACAAATGGAGGCAGAGGTCTGCACAAGCATGTGTGCAAGCAGGCTCAAAATAATTTCAGAGATCCAATCCAAAATACAAACCCACCGTTTCGTTGCTTTATCTGCTTCCTTGTCAAGTGAGATAACCTCCAGGCTGCTGAGTGTCGAATAAAACAGGATACAATTGAATCTGCTCTTCTGGAAGTTATTTCCCTGCATGTGGCTGATACCACAAAATGTTCAGTTTGAGAGGAGTTTTCTTCTTGATTCCTTACATACGAATCCTAAGGGACTGTGGTGTAAAATGTGTACATACTGAAGACAAACCTATTCTCAGCATATTGCTTCCATTTTACATGTAGTCATGGCTCAAAGGGAGCCAAGAGGTTGGGATTTGTTCTGCAGTCCTCATTTTAAAGATTGACATAAGTATCCATGTTGCACACTCAAGAACAACAGCATGTACAATGAAATGAAGAGTATATTTAAAAGTCATATTTTAACTTGCCAGTTTTCCGTTTAACACTTAATTGGCTCAGACCATCACTGGTGATATTTGAGATGAATGTATCTCCTGGGATGCTTACATGCATAATAGTACTATCCAAAATTACTGCTATTAATACAAACAAGGATTTGAAAAATATCACAAATCAAGCCAAACAACATAGAAAAATCGTTTCTGGTTTATATCCAAAATCAATTTGTAACAATTAGGATGAAACACTTCATGAAGTAGGTTGTAACGTATCTGCCATACTCTGTATGGTAGGTCATACCATATTAGTCTTATTGTATCTTGAGAATGATATCTGTTGCTGGCTGCTCTGAGCAAATTGTTGCTGGAATGGTTTACCAGTCTGGTCTAGAATGACAGTTTGTGTAGTCAAAGTATTCCGAATAATTTTTAAAAAATCTCCACTTGAGGTATTGTAGTTCAGTCTAATGTTAAAGTGACATAAAGAAACATTGGACATTCTCTAACTAGGGAGCTTAACTGAAGTTCTGGGTTTTCATGCTGCAGTACTTGGATCAAGCAAATAAATATAGGGTGTTTTCCCAAGGCACAACTAAGTATTTTCTGACTGCATAAAACTGTAGTTTGGAAGGAGATGGAACCATTGAGACTTTTAATATTTGAGGGGCAGTGCATGGTAGCTTTTCTTCCACTCTGCTTGATATTGCTCTTCCCCCCCACTTTCTCTCCCCTCTCCCTCTTTTCTCTCTCTCCTTTTTCCTCCCTCCTCTTTTCCCCCCTCATTTCCCCCTCTTTCCCTTCCCTTTTTTTCTCCCCTCCCTTTTTTTTTACACCCCCTCCTTTTTTTTTTTACCCCGCCTCCCCTTTTTTTATTACCCACCCACCCTCCCTTCTGGAAACATAAGGTGAAATCAAGTAAGATTATGAGATACAACTTGCGACCATGTGAGCCAAGAACAAGTACTGACAAAGAAAAGTAGTGTAAGTATAAAATGGGAAGCAAAATTCTTGGTTAGTGCTTTTCAAACTTGCTGCTCTTCAGGTATACATCTAAAATTCTTGTTATTATTATTTTTGAGAAACACAAGTTGCATAGACTGCTTTCATCTCTATGTGAGAATGTGAATTAAATGTAAAAGTAGCCTTTAAAAGGATAAGTACAGATTATATGTGAAGAGATGCCAGAAGAAAGAAGGCTTTTCTGATTTAGTTAATAGAAACAAGCTGCCTGACCTCTGTCTAAGGAGGACGCTTAGCAGTCATTATTTGGAAGAGCTCTGTCTTAACAGCACTTCATGCACTGTGAGCACTTACTGTACTTTTTACGGTAAGGGTTTTTCTCACTCTGCCTCCACCCATCAATGTATTATATTGTTGTTAATCCAAATACTCAATTAGAGGAATCCACCATTTTATGCGGAGGAAAAAAGTGTGTTTTGCTGAAACTAAAAGACAATAAAGGATAACCTAGGCTGTTTCTGCTGCAGTGATGAACTTCCTACATTTTATGCAACAGATGTCACTTGGCAAATGGTCTGTGTTAAGATACTGCGGTTCTGCAACAGCCAAACAGGATGTTGAACTAGATGAAGTGAGAGTTTAAAGTGCAGCAGCTCACAGTGGATCACTGGATAGAAGGAAACATGACTTTTATTTTGAACAAAGCCAGTTTCAGTAACTCTTATTTGTTCTCTCATAGATTTCTTTCATTCTTTCATGCTCGTGCTTTTGCAGTCCTGCATTTATGAGGAGCAGGACAGATGGGTATCCATCCCATCAGTCTGGCCAGGATTACTTGCAGTGACAAGGGGAGCAAGGGATGCTGGCTATCAAGTCCTCATCATGTCTTTTGGGTTATTCTTGACTAGTAGTGATGTTACATGATCTTTGTTGGATTTATGTTCCCTTTTGACAAAGAATACCAAGGGTAACTATTGAGTCTTACCGCATATGTGCAGTTAGAGGTACGTGGTACAGTCTCATGTTCCACCAGTGCCTGCCAGTTCCTTTCTGTTACCGACAGTCTTTCTTGGATTTTAGGACTCCACTTGATCTCTTTATTTGCAGGAGGTATGCCATTCTTCTTACTCCTGCTCTGCTGTTTTAATCCATGCTGTTGTACATTCATGGTCCTGGTCTACTAATACAATATTACAATATAAATCTCTAGAAAAGAAGGGTATCTCAAAAGTTTAAAAAAAAGAAAGTTGTTTCAAAATCACCTCTCTCTCTGTCATGGTCCCTAGTGTGTAGGGTTAATCAAGGCTTAAATAACTTTAAAAAGTTTGCTTCTGACACTCCCATTGGATGTTGCAAGCTGCCTACTTGAATTCAGAGTCTTCTGTGTTAGTGTACGCCTCAGGTCTTCGGTACTTAGTAACAAAAAGGGATTATTAGTCTTTCATACTTGGAAACAAAAAGGGATTATGAAGAAATGTTTACGGTGAACTTAAGATTTGTGAAACCTTTCTTTTTTTTAAAAAAAAAACAAAACAAAACCAACAAACCACACAGGAGTAGATTAACCCTAGAGGACCAATATAAAACTATAGAAGATTTGTTTCTCTTTTATCCCCTCCACCCAAGTATACAAATGAGGTTTTTATTAGCTGTACATTTGCTTTCTGTTGCAGGCCTGGAAATAATGTCTTTCAATCCCTATGATAAAACAATTATTTATCTTAAAAATTATTATCCACAGCATACCCTTTCTGGCTTGTTTCAAAAATGTCTGTCTAATTTCCAGCCTAAATTATTCACAGCCTTCATATGCTCATTTGTTCTTGTTTAGTGTCATTCAGTAGCTTAATTCTTAGTTCTTTCCCTGTGATTGGTATATACTGTGGTTTATTTATAGTGATCATGTTTACTTTTAGACTTTATGTTGCTAGGCTGAACAATCCAGGCTGTCTTTGTCTCATTACATACTGGGAAAATTAAGAGCTTGTTGTGTTCAGCTTGGAGAAGAGAAGGATGAGGAGTGCTCTCATCACAGTCTACAGCTTCCTAGGGAGATGGAGGGGAGTGGGTGGACGGGTGCCGATCTCCTCTCCCTGGTAAACCAGGGATAGGACATGAGGAAATGGAATAAAGCTGCATCAGGAGAAGTTCAAGCTGGACATTAGGAAAAGGTTCTTCACTGAAAGGGTGGTTGGTCACTGGACCAGGCTCCCCAGGGAAGTGGTCACAGCGCCAAGCAGCATCTGGACAACACTCTTAGTCATATGGTTTAGTTTTAGGTAGTCCTACAATGAGCCGGCAGTTGGACTCAATAGTCCTTATGGGTCCCTTCCAACTTGAGGTATTCTATGATTCTAGTAGTCCCTTCTCCTACTGCCTACAGTTTGAACACATCTTTCTTGTACATGGTGACTGGGACTGTACTTGATGTTGCATGTGAAGACAGTGACAATAGTGTAAGCAGATGGGTAACGGAGAGAAGTTGAAATTACTAAATACCCCTTAAAATTGCTTTTTATTGTTGCTATTTGTTATTTTGAGTACATCATAGTAGCTGTGATCATGTAATCACCTGATACACCTGTTCTTTCCAGCTGATAAACTGGTAGCTAAGAGCAAACAGTCCTGAATTGTTTGACATGAAAGCAGAAATTAAAAAAAATTATACTTTTGTTGTTTTGATTCTCAAAATTACCCAATTCTTTTTTTATGGCGCTCTAATCTTCTGTGAATGAGTAGTACCACTTCAGCCTTTCTTCAGCAGATTCTATAGATTGACTCCTATATTTTGTGCTGGTTTCCTTTATGCAAATGTTAAGGCTATATTTTTGAAACACCCTTAGTTAATGAAACTCTATCACTTGACTCTTGTGTCAATGCTAGTTGCAGCTGTCTTTGTTTAGCCACTCATAATGATATTTTTATTTTTTTTTACATCTTCTAATTCAGTTTCTTTGCATTTAATAGTTTTCCATGTTGTAGTATAGATGAAAATATACTGAATTTTCCCCTCGCCCCAGACCAGCCCTACTGCATTTTTTTTTGTCTGGGGGAAGGATCTTCTATTTCATGAAAGAAAGATGGTATAATCTGCCAAGATAATGTAAGTAAATTCATATTTCATTTCTTCCGCCACTCCATTTTTCATCTCCCTCTGTCTCTAATTATTCTTTACTTCAGAATCTGTTCCATTTCCCCTTCTCTTTGATTTTGTTTTTTTACAAGCACCTTCAGTGAAACCAAAATGAATTCATGTGCAGGTACATAGATGTTAAGTAGATGTAGCTCCAAGGTACACTTCTAAACTACAGTATGATGGTCAGCCTTGTACACTTAAAAAGGCTGTCTGATACTTCCTACAATAAGTTTCTGAGGTCTGTAGCTTATAATCTTGACAAATTATTAAGTATTGCTGGTGAAGTCTTCCCTGTCAGGGTTGAGGTGTTGCTTTGCTGTGAAGAGAATAGAGGACCCAGAAGCTGAGATTAAAAGAGAACTTGAGGAGAAGTAGGTGAACTGGGGAGAAGAGGAGGAGTTGAGATGGAGGTAAGTCCGCTGAAGCAAGCCAGTGTGCAGAGAAATGTGGCATCTGTAGGTACTGTTGGGACCATGACCCAATGGGGATGTTTAGCCAGGAGAGGGAGAAATCCTGTGAAGTCTGGGGATGGGCTGACAAGGATGTGGATCAGGTGAGGAACTGGAAAACTGTAATAGGAGAAAACTATTGACCAAAAAAATGAAGTGAAAGACGGGAAGATTGAAGAGTAGGATAACAGTAGAAGAAAGGAGGAGACAGGAAAGACAGACTGGAATGGGTCATACCTCTAGCCTCTGTTGCAGCAAATGTGTTGCTTCTCATGTCTTTGTTAACAGGTACTTAAAAGATTACATCAGTAATTATTGAGTAGTTGGATGCTTTGTTCTGGGAGGTTCATTAACATGCACTCATAATCCAGCATCAGTGATACACAATTATACTTACCTTCTTCATCCACATCTTTCCAGGAAGCCACAGCCTTTTCTTCTAGAAGCAGATACCTGTCTGTCACCTATGATTCCTCCCTGAACCCCTTCCCAGTTGAGTCAACTCTGTGTGAAACTACACCTTTACATCTGTTCAGGTACTGAAGTTGGTTGTAGTCCAGTGTTTTATCTACAACGACAGCGCTTATTCCTTTGGGACCGTTTTTGTTCTGGAGTGCCAGCGATTATTTTGCTTTACAAGTCAGCTTCCTTTTGTACAGTTTTTTTCTCCTTGAACCTCATTCGTGGGCCCTAAAGCTGGATATTTACAGGAGTGAAGAAAAAGAACTTGAAAACTGATCAAGTCAGCTTGGCATGCTTACAGCAGTCCATTTAAAGAGGAGAAAAAAAGTTATGAAAGCTGGTGTTTGTTTTAAATCAGCAGCGCTCTGTTGCGGACTTCTATGCTATATTCTTTAGTTTTCCATGGATTATTTATATTCAGACTGGTTAAATTCAGTTGGTTTTAATTCCTTTCTCAAGCATGTTGTATCCTGAACTCCAGTTAAGGAGCTGGATTGCATGGTACTAAGAATCCCAATCTCATTATGGAAGAGATTAAGGATTTCTGGTGGATTTTAAAGTATCTTTTTATCCTCACTTAAAATAGCTTTTGCTTTCTGCTTGTTTACTGACGTTTGTATTGAAACAGTGTTAATGTATTTTGATCACAAAATTATTAATTTTTAAGTATGTTAATTTAGAGTAGTCCTTTCAGAAGAACTTTGTGATACCTAATTTTAGAGAACCTAGCTATTCCTACAAAAACTATTCCTATATAACATAGCTTTTATTATATGTGACAGTTATGAGAATGTTAATCAAACAGTGATTTCTAGTTTTGTTTCTTTTTGACAGCAAAAATGTGATTACTAATCTTTTTTTTTTCCCTTTGACTGTCTCACCCAGCTTTCTCCCTGTGAGATTAATATAGAATCACAGGATGGTTGAGGTAGGAAGGAGTCCTTGGAGATCACGTAGTATAACCCCCCCACCCTAGTTAAGCAGGGTCAGCTAGATCAGGTTGCCCAGGACTGTATTCAGTCAGGTTTTGAGTACCTTCATGGATGGAGACTCCACAGCTTCTCTGGGCAGCCTTTTTCCATGTTTGACCACCCTCATAATAAGCAAGCATTTTCTTTTGTTCAGACAGAATTTATTGTGATTCAGTTTATGCCTGTTGCCTCTTGTCTTGTCCGTGGACACTGCTGAGAAAAGTCTGGTACTCTCTTCTTTGCTTCCACCCCATGCCAATCAATCTGATATTTATTTGTATTGATCACGTTTCACTCCCTCCCCAACAAGCCTTCTCCTCTCCAGGCTTTAAACGATCCCACCTCTCCTCCTACAGCAGATGCTGTAGTCCCTCAGCCACGTTTGAGCCCTTTTCTGGGCTTGCACCAATCTGTCAATGTCTCTCTTGTACTGGGTTGCCCAGAACTGGACACAGCATTCCAGATCTAGCCTCACCAGTACTGACTGGAAGCCGAGGGGTCACCTCTCTCAACCTGCTGGTGATGCTGTTCCTCAGGCAGCCCAGGATGCCCATGGCTGCCTTTGCCATGAGTGCACATTGCTGGCTCCTGTTCACCTTGTCCACTGGGGCCTTCACTGCAAAACGGCTTTCCAGCTGGTCAGCCCCCAGCCTGTACTAGTGCATTGGGTTGTCCCTTCCCAGATGCAGAACTTCGCATTTCCCTTGGTTGAACTTCATGAGGTTCAAGTCAGCCTCTTTCTCCAGCCTGTCTAGGTCCCTCTGGATGGCCGCATGACCCTCTGGTGTATTGGCCACTTCTCCCAGTTTGTTGTTATCTGCAAACTTTCCAAGTGTGGACCCTGCCCCATCACCCAGATCATTAATGAAGATGTTGAAAGGGACTGGAGCCAGTATTCACTCCTGGGATACACTGGTAGTGACTGGCCTCCAGGTGGACTTCATGCCACTGATTGCCATAGTGCTTTGAGCCTGGCAGTTCAGCTAGTCCACCTAACTGTTTGTTTTACCATATTTCACCAGTTTCTCTGTGAGGATGTTATGAGAGACTGTGTAAAATACACATATTTGGTTGACTACGTCTGTTTAGTTAAAATAATGCGTCTCCAAACCAGTGTGTTAAATGACTATTCTGAAGATTCACAGAGAAGGAGAAAGTGTGTCTTGGGGTTCTGAATCCACCTGCTGCTACATGGTAAGGGTCCAACTCTAGCAACGGCTTGAGGTTGTTTTTGCTGACAGCAGCTTTGCAGGCCTGAAAATGTGTTTCTTTAGGATGTGATCTCAAAATTTAAAGTGGGCTTAAATTGTTAGTTAATAAAGTGATTTCTGTGAAAATACCTTCTAATACCCATAAAAATTTGCCCATATAATTTAATTAGGAGGGACAATCACCTTTCATATTTTCCATAAGTCACAAGCTGTGATGGTAGTGGCAGTGAGTTGTTACAGTCTTGGAAGTGTTCAAGGCCAGGCTGGACGGGGCTTTGAGCAACCTGGTCTAGCGGAAGGTGTCCCTGCCCCTGGCAGGGGGGTTGGAACTAGATGATCTTCAAGGTCCCTTCCAACCTAAACCGTTCGATGATTCTTTTGTGGAATGGACCTTAATAACTCTATCATGCCAAAGATGTTTTAACATTATATTTTGTATGAAAGAAAGAGTAACTCTTACTGTTGAGAATAATCTGTATTTCTCTCTGTAAGACGTCAGTAGTACATAGCAGTGGTTATAAAGCAATCTGCAAGGGTCATCAAGGCATGGGGGTCTTTCCACAACACCCCCCCCCCCTATTCCAAGGCTCCCTTTTCTGGCATCCTCAGATGTTGACCAGTGCAGACATCTCATAAAAATTGGCCTTTTAGTTCCCACCAGAGTGTCCGTTGTCCCCATAAACACGCCAGGCAGGGGGCACTTTGGGCATTGCTGTAAACCCGCAGGTTGCCAACAGGTGTCACTGCGGGCCAGTGCGATGCTGAGGCTTCTGGGGAGGACATCCTTATCTGCTTTCCGCAAAACACATGGAAAGCACAACTTTTTATGAAATACATGACATTAAGGAGTATCAGCTAAGTGTTCTGAAATTGAGAACGTAGTCCCTGGCACCTGGGCCAGTATCTTGGCAGGGATCACTGTAAACAAGATTGTCCATCCAGTGCCAAGAGACACCCCTCCTTGGTTTCAGACAGGAACCTGGTGCGCGTTGCCGCAGGGTGGTGGCCTAACAATGGTTTGTCAGGGGTGTAACCTTGGACTCCTGCCCTGCTATTCAGATTTACTAGTGCTCATGCCAACACTGTTGGCCAATTCCACCAGAGTGTGGGTGGGTGGAGGAATTTGCCATCGCTTTTTTGGTAAGGCATTAGTATGCTCTGCTAAACTGACTCCACAGTGTTTATGGGATATACGATAAAGACATGCTACCCGCTTTTCACCAGCCCACTGCTAGACCATTTGTCCTGGAAATGACAACCATTATCTGGTTTAGTACAAGTGGGAATACCTAACCGTTGGCTTGAAAAGTTAAGGCCTTTGATAGTAGCCTTCTGGTCAGCCTGGGACGTAGGCAATACAGCCAGCTGTTTGTACGTGTACTTGCCATCACCAGTATTTGTTGCAAACCCTGGCCTTTTGGAAGTGGCCCGATGTAATGTATGTCAGGTGTGGCCTGGGGCCACCCAGTGCTCTATCTTTCCATAGGGCTGTTGTGGCAGTTTTCTTGCTTCTGTTAGTTTGCAGGTCTGGTATTCTTGAAAGGCGTTTCAGATGGCCTCTCAGGAACAAGGAGTGCCCCTATTTTGTCCCCATTTGTAGGCAGCAACTGTCCCTGGATGACTTGACTTCTTAGGAGCCCACTTGGCTAACACTTCCTCGTTGAGGGATATTGTAGAAATACTTTAGCTAACTGATCAGCAGCAGCATTGTATTCCTACTCTGGCTCACCATGATGTTACGTGTAGGCACCTACGTGTCTTACCCAGAGGGCAATGGTTTTATTCTTGCTCTCTAGTGTTTACCAAATCCTGCCACCAAAGAGGTTTACCGTGTATCGTCCAGTCATCTGCTTGTCACTTACTAGCCTACAGCGTGAGACCTTTATATACTGCCCAAGAGTCAATATAGAGATGTCTGAAGCTGCAGCCATCAGTTCAACATATTGGCTACTCCCGCCATCTCTTGATAGGTTAGGAAGGTTTGCCCAGCTGTTCCAAAGGATGCTGCTTTCCATTGCAGTTTTTCTTTTGCATTATCTTGCTGACCCATCAGTGAACCATACATTCTGCTCTTGGGTTAATTGCTTATATGGTGGGACCTGCTGTGCCCAAGGTGGAGGCAGACCGGGTGGTGGAGGCACACTGTCATTACGCAGGCCAATTTCTGCTGTTTTCTCCTGTAAGGCACTTTGGTTGGGCTGAGAGATGTAAGCGTAGAAACACACCATTTCCATTTCACAGTGCTAGTGCGTTGCGCCCTCCCGATTTACTGACTGGAGTCACTGGACAGTACCCACTGCAAAACTGGGAGCCCTGCTGTCAGTAACCTTGGCCTCTTGGGTGATTCTTTCTGTTTCATCTAGGGCTGAATAAGCAGCCCAAAGCTGTTGTACTTTTGCGCTGATGGAGCCAACCTCTGAGACCAAAAGCCCAACAGTATGTGCCACCTGTCCCCTTGCTGCCAGAGGCTCCGATAAGCCACATCCTCATCTGATACTAGGGCTTCAAGCTCTAAAGGCGTATTGCCTAGTTTTTAGCCTAAAACTACTGCAAAAGGGAAACTGCTTTCTTTTCTTGTTCAAGGGCAGCTCTTTTAAGTTTTCTTCTGGGAAGAACTGACCATTTTTTTCTTACTGCATTATATAAAGATCTTAATATCTGGGCCAAATATGGTATAAATTGCGTCTGAAACCCAGAAAGACCAATAATCTTCTGTGTTTCTACTTTGCTCTGCATTTCTGCCATATAAAATACGGTTTCTTTAGTTGATTTGGGCATCATTCTGCAAAGTCCCTGCCAAATTATCCTTCCAAATTTTACTTCTGTGGCAGCTCTCTGAATTTTCTCGGGGTTAATTTCCCAACCATGATTTTGCATTGTCCCAGAAACATTACTCAGTGCTTCCCCTACTTCTTGTTCAGTGGGACCAGCGGTCCCCCCAGTGATGCAGATAACACCACCCGCATAGCTGAGCGATTTATGGTGTGTGAAAGTATTGAAATCTTCCAAACACTGGGCTACCAGCCCATAGCAAATCGTGGGGCTGTGCGGATACCTCTGGGACAGTACTGTGAAGGTGTACTGCTGACGCCAGCACGAGCGTGCAGATTGCTCCTGTGGTGCATCAGCAGCTGGAATGCCAAAGAAAGCCTTCGTTGGATCCCACACAGCATGCCGCAGCTTCAGATACAGCTTGCTGGAGGAGAGCGGCAACATTGGGCACTGCAGCTCTTAAGTGTTGGGGCAGCCTTGTTTAGTGATCATTAACCAGCTGTCACTCGCTGGGAGCAGTCAGGCACTTTCACTGTCCAGATGGGGCTGTTGAAGGGGTGAATGGTTCTCTGGATAACTCCAGCCTCTAATAGCTGTAATCCTCTGGGGGATCTCTATGTAACCTCTGGGCAGCCTGTACTGTTCGGCTGCAACCCATTTTGAGGGAGGCTCCAAATTAGCAGGAACTGTAACCACTTTTCCCACAGTGATGCTGTAAACCCCAAAAGAATATTTGCCCCGTTGTCGTGAAAGTTTTGCCTGCCAGCAAGTCATGCCCGGTAATGTATTTTGCCATAAAAGTCAGGTAGGAACCCAATTGTAATAGCAAAGAGATTTAACAGGCAGGTTCTTCTACCTCTGGTTCTGCCTGCCCTCACCCTCACCCCACCCCCCCCCGCCAAGGGTTTAATTTTAATGAGTTATATTTCGGAGATTTTGATGGGTCCCTGTGAATTACAGTGACCTCAGACCTGAAACCATTAGAGTGATCACCCACTGATGGTTATGGCTGCTCTAGCACAGTGTCCATGGAATATAAGGGTAGTTACCTCCCTATGGGACCCCAGCCACCCATTGCACCTTGTTGGGGGAAGATGCAAATCTAGTCAGTTGTTATGGGTTTTGTTTGTGGGCCACCAGATCGGGGTAGTTAATTGGTCCTGGTGTACTCTGCCTTTCCCCACTGAATGGGGGAACAGTGGGTGTAATCAGTCTATCCGCTGTCCTGATTTCTTTGTGGTCTAGTTTTTCCTTTCACTTATTTATATTTTTCCCATAAATGGAAGGTGGTTTCCTATCAATTTTGTCTTTTGGGACTCCAGAATGATGTAAAACTAAAACCATCTCCTTTTGGGTAACTTGTTTCTGTTACAGAGGCTATATCCACAGAGCGTACACAATACGTCTTCTCCTGACAGGCAGGGGGGTTGTCTCTTTCATGATACCCACCAGCACACAGCACGTGCTGACACGGGGCACTCCAGCAGATTCCCTTGCAGCAGCTGCCCGTACTAACATAGGGGCTTCCCAAGCCTTCAGTACGAGGCCTGATAGAGCAACCATGGCTTGCCCAAGATTATTAACTCCTCAAATGCAATGTCACCCGCAAGGGCTACCGATACACCTCAGGGTTTGTTGAATTTGAAATGATTGGGCCGGTGTTTAAAGAGGAGATGGCGAACAGGACATTTCAAAGCAGGCTTCTTTTTAGTGTAAAAACAGAGGTCTTTTTCAGGCTCATAGTCATACCACTTTTGAAAGCAGAAGTGCACATAAGGAGTATTTGTACATTGATATTGTAGGTGAAAAAGCTGATAAAGCTGAGACGGTATCTGACCTGAAACCAAATCAGTAATGGCCAGACAGATATCATGAAACAGAGCATGTTGCAGTGAAACTTTCTCACCTTTCTTTCTGAAAAGAGTTGGTCAAACAAAAGGACATTGTATTTGTCCGCCTCAGTTTTGGACTATGTTCTGCTTCTGTCCTGAAAAGTTTGCTATCGACTTTTTTCCCCCATGGGATATAGAATTCTCATTGCTTCTTTGTAACTGCTTTTATCTAATGTGATCCGTTTCATCTTCAGAAGAAATTGAATTGAACAAAGTGAATAGCTACCAAATCTTCTCCTGTTTTGCTTGTGGCAAAGAATTAAAAAAAAAAAAAAGATATTCAGAGCTGCATTTAGAGACCCATTACTGTTTTTGTGTGGTTTTCAAAAAACATCTCTGATTTGGAGGTTGGTCTTCTAACAGTAGTCTCAGTGTGATGCGATACTTGGCCTTTTATTCCTAAGGATGTCTGAGGATAATACAGATAGATAATGCAATCCTACGTTATCTATGTTATTATATCGATTCAGGGACTGTTGTTGCACTTATGATACATATCAGTGGAAATTGTTGACATGCGTAGTGAATTGGTGATCAGTTCAGTTCTTCCACTTGCCATAGTTGGCTTTTGAATCTAATCAAACTGATCAAACTGGAAGCAAAATTGCATACTTNTTAATAGGCATCAGAGCTAGCAATGTGTTAAGGAATTGGGAATGATTTTTGGCCGCTTGCAAATGAGCTTATTGGGTATACTTCTACCATTATGATAACCTTGTGGGTCCTGTTTATGCGTTGTAGTAATGATTCTTTTTGATAGTGTGCTCCTTCTTTACCCTCCTTTCGCCTGCTGGTAAAGGTGTTCCATAGTTAGCTGATGCAGCAAGGAGTTGTCTGTTCATTTGATTACTTGTGACTATTTCTTGCAGTAGCTCCTGGTTCAGAAATGAATTGCAAGCATGATTTTGATTGATCAGAAGCAATCTACTTCGGGAAGCTTGCTTTGAAGTGACGTTGCTTTCCTCAGATGTCTGTGCTTAGTCTCAGGCCACGGCTTGATCATGGGAGAGGATCTTTGATCTGTGGAAATGTTTGGTTCTTTGGTCTTCCCAAGGCTATACTCTGGCTTGCACTGAGGTTTGTCTTTATCTTCTTCTTGCTGCTTGGGAGTGAATAATTAATTTCTGGCACCAGTTCTCTCATTTTTTTAGGTAATAAAGTAGTAGAAAACTTGCTGGTATTCTCAGTGGATTCATTATGCGAATGTTTTTTTCTTCATACGTTGTGTTTTGCAGCCTTGAGCTTCAGGGAGATGCCCGAAACATTAACTTTTATTTGTTACTTTTCTGTAAGAGTCTAAATATAAATAAGTATTCCTATGTAACTAATGTTTGGCTTTACTGCAAATATCCTCATAATTTAAAAGAGGGTTTCTCTGCCGTGCTGTTGATATAAAACTTATTAGCTGTGCAACACGTAGAGATGAGCCCGTAACTGTAGAGTTAGAGTGCATTGTAGTTGGGGGGGTTTGGTGATGTATTTTGAGCAAGTATGTCATTGAGATTGTGTGAATCTTTTTTTAAGCTAACATGGGATTTAAATTATTATCAGGGCTTTAAAAGAAGCGTGTCCTGTGAGAACTGTGTCGCTCAGTCTGTAAGTTCTGTTTAAAATGTGTTTTAATACAGTAGTTAAACTAGGTATTTGTGTGGAATATGGATTTTTTTTTCATTTGCTACTTTTTTCTTGTTTCAGGGTAGTTGCCATCGCTAGTTTTGTTGTTGTTCTTGTCCTATGTGGTCCTGCTCACCCCCATTTAAATTTTAAAATTTTAATTTTAAATTGAAATTTAATTTGGTTTTGAAATGGCCTTGCTCTAGATCCAGAAACTGTGACTAGGTAGGAAATGGGATCTAACAGACCCAATATAACTCTGTCTCTTTAGGGAAGTCAGTTTTCTTTGCAAGTGCTTCCTTTATTGCTATCTCTGATACTTGAACTGTGTAAAATTAAAATTGAAAAAATTACTTACTAGTCTAAGAACAGTGACACTGGTGTTATATCTCAAAGATAAAGTGAAATAAAGCTTCAACATAGTGTAGCAATATTAAGCAAGTGCTCTCAAGTCAACCTTGGTGCTTAGACATCTTAGAAAAACCACACTGGGGCTTTTACAGTTACCATGTCACACTCCCCAAGGAGGGCTGGAAATATTGGTTTTGCATGAGGTGAGTTTAACAGTGTTCTATAGAATCTAGTGTTAGAGCCTAACAAGGTGAATCAAAAGCCATTGGTTTTGGGCAAGCATATTCCATTGATTTTATTAGTTTCGGGGGCACCTTCCTCCTAGTGCTTCGTAGCCTAACACCTTTGCGTTTTTCAGGATCCTGTATGACAGTAAGGAGTAAAAGAATACAGTGGTGTCAAGAAGGTTTTAAAATGAGTTCACACTGGAATATAAGCTCTGACCAAAAAAAAAAAAAAGCTGCAGAAACTGCAAACTATTTTTCTTCAGAATACAGAAGCAACGTCAAAGTATTGAAGATGGCTTGTATAAAATACTGCACATACAGTACTTTCCTAATGTCAAGCTAAAGTGTTTTCTGAAAATGACTTGCAAACAAAAAGGATTAATGATTTAATTAATCTCAAACCCAACTCTCTTTATTTGCATAAGTGCGGCTTCCTGTCATCTTCAGGCAATTTGCAGATTTTTGCTGCTATAAATAGTGTTCTCATTATTTAGTTACTCTATTTGACCTCTTTTATCCAGATTCTGTTCTGACTCTCCATTTAGTGGACACATTTGCACTAAATACATTTGCAAAATAGACTATAAATTACTATCTTGTTAGGTGCTTTTTGAAGAATTTGTATTCACTGTGAAATATAGTATGAAAGCTTCTCACGGTTCATGTTTCTTGGGATGTTGGCAGTTTCAGCTGTAGTACACCATATGCAGTTACTAAGGTTTGTTGGTAATCTTGATGTACAAATACGTGCACCAGAAAAAGGGGTAACTGTGGATTAAAGCCGCCTTTTGTCATTGCGGTTCTTGATGCTGCCAAGATTTTCTGGATGCAAGTTAATGGACCCTTCTGGCTGTGGGCAGAGCTGCCTGCCACTCCTGCCTGTTGTTTCTTGTCCCCATGGCTCCAGATCCCCATCCTCCCAGTTGGCTCTCACCCAGGCTCACTTTTTCTCTATCGTGTTCTGTCTCTCTGTTTAGCCGTTCTCAATTTTTCATTTCTTCAACCAATCGACTTTCAATGTGGATCATATTTTGTTCAAAGTTGTTCCCATTGATTTCTTTCTCGCGTGCCATAGTCAGGCGGACTCTGGTTTGAAATTTGGGCATTTCTCCTCCATTACAATGGCAAGGAAGTTGGGCGGGGTTGGGGATTAAGGGAAAAATAATTTTCCTGCTTTTAGTTACTGGATCTGTAACCTTCCCTTATCAAAACCTTTTATGTTTGGGGATGGGGGAGGATGGGGGGAAGTGCTCTTTTGACAATACTGCCCACAAATATGATAATGTTGGAGCTGTTAAATTGGTCCGTGTAGTCTTCTTGGTTTGTTTTATTTTTTTCCACCAATCCCATTTAGAACAATTGCTTATCAACAAATACTGTTGCTGGAGGATAATCTCATGTCTTTGCCCCATTTCTGAGAGCTTTTCCTCCCCCCTTCCCCCCCTTCTATTTTTGGAGACTTTCAAAAATAACTCTCAGCTTCATAGTTATGTTTTCAAAATATTCATTCAAAAGAGTTGTTTGCTTAGAATTGGCTTTTCTAAATTGGGCTGGGTTTCTGTAGTTATTGTTGTTTCCTATTTCTATTCTGTTCATAGTTCATTAGTTTTGTGCCCTCTTTTGAACTTGGTTTACTTCTGTCATGTGGTATTTTCATTTAATACTGAGTACTTTTCTCCCTGAGCAACTGAATTGAGGAAATCAATACGGAGTTACTGCTTTATTGAAATTTAGAAGGCCACTGTGGAAAACGTCATTCAGACTGACCTGAACTTCTGAATTTGTGTTCTTATTAGATGTTTTCAGGAACAAATATTTCCAAAGAATGGAATATGTTTTCTAGTAATATAAAAGATTTATTTTTTTGGTCAGTGCTAAGAAACTGTATGTTCACAACAGGGCTCTGTCTCCCTATAGTTATTGTGGTTTTCAGTAAGCACTAAAGCTTTTCTTTGGATTATGTTCAAATCATGAAGATCTCCATCTGTGTCTTATTTCATCTTCTTTCATCCCTGTCAAGACAACTTGACCTACATAAAACCACAGTAGTTTGCTTAGGAAAAAAATTTTGAGTTACGGTGTATGTGTGTATATATTAATGGAATATGTAATCTCTTTTCAATTGTAATAGTGTATATACAGTCATTAGTAATGAACTGACACTTAGACTGTGTGCTTGAAATTCATCTTTGAGGTAAGATCTTTGTCAAGCGTTACAGTAGCTGGTTACTAGTTTTATTTGAAGTTGGGGAGTGTTGTTCTTTCTGTTTGTTTTTTAATGAATGGATAGTAGTTGTCAAAGGCAGAAATTACCACTTACTGACCTTGTTCTGCACTACAAGTTGAAATTTCACTTGGGTCTAGATTGGCATGGTTGCATCTAACAGTGACTTGGTTTGTTTCACAGCTGCATTGCTACTTCAGTGAAATAAAATTCTGAACAGTTGTGTCAATCATTTACTGTGAATATGGCCTGTTTCTTTTAAAATCTTGGTGGAGTGTGATTTGTGTCAACCTCGGCTGGCTGCCAGACCCCCACCCGGCTGCTCTCTCACTCTCCCTCCTCAACTGGACGGGGGGAGAAAATAAAATGGAGCGGCTCATGGAGCAAGGTGAAGACTGGGAGATCACTTGTGAGTTACCGTCATGGGCAAACAGACTCGACTCGACGAAGATTAATTTAATTTATTGCCAATTAAAAATAGAGTAGGATGGTCTGTCCATGGGCTGCAGCTTGCTTGTGGGCATCTCCACGTGCTCTGGCATGGGGTCCTCCACAGGCTACGAGGTGGGTATCTGCTCCGATGTGGGGGGCTGGAGGGGAATCTGTGCTCCAGTGCCTGGAGCACCTCCTCCTCTCTTTCACTGTCCTTGGTGTCTGCGGGGCTGTTCTTCACTCTCACTCCTCTCTCTCACACTCTGCTGTGCAGCATTTTTTCCCCCTTTCTTAAATACTCTTCCCCAGAACTGCCACCACCTTGGCTGGGGGGCTCAGCCGCGCCCTGCGATGGGTGGGTTGGAGCTGGCTGGAACCGTCTGTGTCCAGCACATGGCAGCCCCGGCCTCTCCTCACAGAGGCCACCCTGCAGCCACCCGCTGCCAGCACCTCACTTCGACACCCAATAAGACTGTCAATGAAAAATCAAAACTTGATGTTAAAAATAATATGGACAATCCATTTTGGGGACACTTGTTGTGCTCCTTGGTTTATATAGTCCTGCAGAACGAGTTATGTAGAGCTGGTAAAATGGTTCCGTGTTTCCCGATTGTGTTTGCACATACATCTCTTGCCATAGAAAATACCTGGTGAAGGGTAAAATAACTATGAGTTTTCTTTACAGAATCACAGTATAATCAAAGTTGGCAGGGACCTCTGGAGGTCATCTTGTCCAGCCACCCAACTCAATCAGGAGCAACTAGAGCAGGTTGCCCAGGACTGTGTCCAGATGGCTTTTGAAAATCTCCAAGGATGGGGGCTCCACAACCTCACTGGGCAACTTGTGCCAGTGCCTGCTCACCCTCACAGGTGATTCCTTCAGTCCTTGAGCACCTCTGCCAGTCTCCATGATCAATCAAAGATTATGGAGAGTGGCCTTGCAGTGACATCAGCCAGCTCCCTCAGCACTCATGGGTGCATCCCATTGGTGCCCTTGGACTTACGTATGTCCAGTTGGCTTAAGTATTGCCTGACATCGTCAAGGGTGTGTCTTCCTTGCTCTAGACTTGACCCCAGTGTCCTTGCCTGGGATGTGGTAATGTGGTGATATTTAGTATGACATTTCCTCTCATTTTCTGGTTCAAGTAAGGTTCATTATTTGCCTCTACAGGGACATAACGCACTTTATGCAGTAATTCGATGGGTTTTATTTATTTTAATGGTGGTCATTGGTGCTGTTAGCAGTTCCAGCTCCTTCTCTGGGTTAGCTTCCATCTAGTATGTGAGAGAGTATGGCTGCAGTCAGCTGTCTGCCTTGGAGCAGTCTTTTCTGTGTGTCAACCTAGTGTTGATCTACAAGTGCAGAATATGTTTTTAATGAAAATGTGATGTTTAGGCCAAGGCACATGCATTAGGCAGGTGGATGGGCAGTTACTTCAACCCCTGCAGCTCTTGTCAGCCGCATTTTTACACAGATAACTGAGTAGCTGCTTGCCTGCTCTTCAATTTCAAACGTGAGCTTTGTGTGTGTGTACTCAAAGAATGTCCTCTAAGCCCAATCAGAACAAATATTATTATAGTCAGGATTTTTGTCTTTGATTTAACGTAGCTTCCCAAAAAGGGATAGTAGCACAGACTTTGTAAAGGAGCAAACTAATTCTCATCTTAAAAGCAATTCTAGTATCTTGCATATCTAAATCTTCTACAGCCATTTCCCTTGCTATGCATGAGGTGTCAGGCGAGTTTTTTTTCTCCTTGCTGTTAATCTTTGAGATGTCTGTAGCAGATCTTAAATATAAACAGTTATAACTTTCAATGAACTATACCCTAGTTATTTCCTTCTTTCAAGGGAGGATTAGGGAAAATTAGATTGTTTCAGCTTAATCACACAATATCAGATAGGATTAAGCCTGGCATATCCAATTTTGTGACTCTCATTAACTCATTTGCAAGCCACAACTTTCTTTTAGAAGTGAAGCCTGTCATGTATCTGTATTTAGAAAAATAACTTATTGGTATGAATGAAACATCAACAGTTATATAAAATATAAAGCAATTGTACTGCACTGTGGACATGAAGAGTGGTACACCTAGTAGGAGCATACTGCAATGATACTTTGACATGAATTTTTCATTTTTATCAAATTCTAAGTCAATTTTTCTTCTGTAAGTTCTTGTGAGCTGTGTCAAACTGTCCTTTCATTCTCTAATTTTGCTAAAATTTTAATGCATATCTATCTCTCTAGTATTTCTTGAGATTCATTTTGTAGACCAAGTATAGCAGCTACATAGGAGGTACCCTGTGGTTTTGGGCCTTCTGTAAGTGCCGTGTTGACACAGCAGCGTCAGCTCTCAAGTATAAATGCTGAAACTGTCTGGGGGTGAGATATTTGGGTATCGGTGTGGTGCATGCTGCTTGAAGGAGTGCCTCAAGCATCCTCTTCCATCACTGGGAGCTAATTGAGAGCATGTTCTGTGAAGTTCTGTCTCCACTTAGGCAGGGGAGGAGTTCATCAGTTACTGTTACTTGCTGCCACCTGACAGTACTACTCTAATCTAAAACAAAACCAAAATACGATTTACTCAATTAGATCTGCTAGCTCATGTTGTATGTTCAGTTAGCTCATTGTTTTGCTTTCTAAGCAGTCTGTGATTCCTGGTAATCTTTAGGAGCGGTAGCATCATATCCGTTGTTTATAGTTTTGTTAGAGCTGTTTGCTCTTTGTTGGTGAAACTGAAGCTGATTGTTACAGGGAGTATTTTGTTTTTATTTAAACTGGTGTTAAGGGCAAGAGTTGTGTTTGTTACCTGCTGATACAGGTTTAGGATTATAGCTGTGTGAGGGTTTTGTTGTTGTATTTGAAGGACACCTGATACATCACAGGGATCTTTTAATGGATTTACGTGCAGATAAGCAAAAAGGTGCTTTGAACACTTGTTAAAGTCCTGCTTCTCTTGGCGTGCTCTGTCTTTCCAATTTACTTTAAAGAAAATCTTTTCACTGATTCTGTTTACTCTTTGTTTTCTGCACACTGCCAAAGCAAGTTGCACTTAAATGACAAATCCTCATCAAAAGCAATTTTCTACATGTTTTATACTCTGGCAAGGAATTATAAATTTGCATTCTTCATACCTACGTAGGTCTATTATGCATAGAACAAAGAAATGTTTCAGTAATAAAACATGATGCAGTGGCAATGGGTTCTATTTTCTTTTTATATCTGTGCTTTTCTTGTTTGTATGTGAAACCTTGGAGAAAACATTACAGCTCTAGATATTGTTCTTGTGGTTGTTTTACAAAGATCACTGCTATAACCCTTATTTCACTATCCGGTATAAATCCTTTATTTTAATGGACTAAATCAAGCATGTCTGTCATCTTGTAATAAATTTGGCCACTTTGAGTCATCTTTAAATAAAAATAAACCTTCCACCATAATCTGTATTTGCTCACCTTTAGGGCCAAGGTGGAAAAACAACTGGCAATGCAAGGTGCTTATTTCACTGTGAAGTCTGTCTCAGCTGAGCTAATTTAGGGAGCACGGCTTGCCTTGCTCAGCTTGCTTACCAGATGTTCTGCAAGGCATTCTCTTGTCCTGATTAGATATTAAATGTTCCTTGATCAAAATTTACCTTTTATATTTCTGTGTAAAAGCTAGACGGGAGCTACTGGAGGACACAGGAATAACACACTCCATCTGTAAAATATCCAGTGCGGATATTTACCAGTTGTACAGCGCTGTGACGCTGTAAATCACTTCAGCATGAAAACAAAGTCAGATATTCTAACCCTTCTTACATGCCCCTCTCTCAGACTTTTAGTGGTTACAGGAGAGAGATTGTAGCCACAATGTTAAATTTTCTCATTTTTCTATTCAGTTGAGAGTTGCTTATCTGGAAAAGTAACCCACTTAATTTGGGACAGTGGCTCTTTTATTTGTCTAATAGAGAGTAGAGTTTGAGTCTGGGAACATCTATGGCAAGTAATTTGCCCTTGTGCCATAAGCAGGCTGAGGTCCTTTCATAACTCATTTTGCTATAATAAAAACTAGAGGCATCTTAAAGTGTGATGATTGTGGAAAGGTCCTTCTTCTGGAGATAAATTTCTGGCTTAAGAAAACAAGGTATGTATGGGTCACTGAGACCTTTTTGAGATGTGGAAGCAGTGTGAACTCAGTACACTCCCTGAAGTGGAAGTGTTGTTAAAGTTACTGCAGGATGCTGGAGTGGAATGAGGAATTTAAAAGGACCGGTATTTGGTTCTCAAGCATTTAGCTGACCTCTGGTGCACCTTATTCAGCTCTCATGCCAGCAAAGCAGTAAAGAAATGGTGGCAGTCAATGACTGAGGGATAACCCTGTTTTAGGACAAAGCAGGAAATTTTGCTGGAAGTATTCAATGAAAAGCTCTGTTGTCATTCCATTGGCAGAGCTGCAGAAGGTATGTGATAATTGAACATGCGTGTATAAAGCTAAGGGGGTGGAAGGAGGTTAGTGTGTATTTCTTTTTCAGTGTCTCTGTGAGGAACAGTTGGACAGAGCAAGACTAACATTTTTACATGATGGGAAGTTGGGATTTACTTCAGCATTCTTGTCGGAAATGCAGAAATGTAAAATGAAGTGAAGTTTGAACAATAGAGACAGCAGTCTTGGAAAGCGCCTCGTTTGCTCTCTAGCAGGGTGATGTGAACTGCTCCAACCTTACAAATAAGAAGTAAATACTCTTGTGTGCATGGATGTTCCTTTTAAAGATATGTATCAGAGTTATGAGAGGTTTTGTTTTCTAAAAAAAAAACGTGCTTGTGTGTTTCAAGGATCCATGTTTACAAGGATTAATTGCATGTGGGTATTGTGGTGCAGTGTTGTAAGTAGACCTTAGTCTTCAGAGCTATGCTTGAACTGTAGGAAAGATCTACTGAGCATCTTTCTTCTTACATTTTATCAAATTCGAACATATTAATACAAGTGCCCGTTTGTACATGCTGTTTGCAAATATGTTACACCATATCTTTTCCAAGCGTTGTCTCATTCTGATTTTCATTTTTGTAGTTAATCCCTGTGTATTACATAGAGCAAATTTGCCCAGGCAGGAGATGATCTCTTCAGAACTCTAATTTAAGGGATGCATAGAAGACTTAGAAAAATAGGATGTGTTTTAGGCGCTTAAGGGGAAAGGATTTGTGTAGCTGGAGACGGAATCACCTGTTCAGAACCGAGTTATGCTGCTGCTTTTTTTTTTCTTTTTCTTTTTCCCTTTTTCCCTTCCTTTCCTTGAAGAGTGTACTTGAAGAGATGGGTGTTGGTGGTCATTCCAGAAGTATGTGCACATGTTCGTCCCCTCCCCCAGCATTACAACATCGGAAAAGATGTTTGTCATGAAGATATGTGCAGGAATAAACAACATCTGAAAAAAGAAAATTGTGTTAGCATTCCACTATTAATGCTGCTTCTGTGAAAGCCTTCTATGACTACCCAGTCCATAATATGCTTGAAGTGGGACTGGTGCCAAATAAGAGCCAGATTTGCATGGATTTGGTAGTAGAACCACATGAAGTAATTAAAATACTTTGCTTGGCCTGTAACAGCTGTCTGTTATTCATGTGTGTATGCTCTGTGGCATGACCAAGTTCAGGAATCGATGCTATAGAGTAAGGAGTTGCTGCCTGAGAGTACTTTCCCTCCTTTTCACCACTGGTGGTGGTGGTGATGGTGATAAGAATTCTAGCTCTGTTTTGACAAGATATCACTGTAGAAAATTAGAGAACCCCTTGGAGGTGTACATATATGAAATAAAACACAATTATCCCTAATTAAAAATGTTTTCTAATTGAATTTGGTATTCATAATCCTTTATGTTCCGTCATACTAATAGTATATTTTTTTTATGGGTAATACTAATGTATCACCTCCTGCTTTGACAAATAATCATCTGATTATGTTCAGCAATATTCTAACATCTGGTGAATGCTTATCAGTTTATAAGCTGGTGCTTCTTATAGCTTGTCCTGTACCTACCTGTTTAACAGTTACTGAGTTAAATGGCTTATGCCCAGATTTCAATGTGGATGGGGGGTAAAAGCTGCTGAAAATGTTCTAGGAAACAGTGGTGAATTTTGTGTGTGTATTCTTGATCTCTTTCGCAGAAATTGTGTGTGGGGAAAGAGCTCTGCGGAAGCGATGGGAGTAAGTAGCTTGGAATGTCTCTTAATAAGAACAGGACTTCAGAATATGCCGTTGCGATTGCTCGAGCTACTCGCTTTCATTCTTTCTATTGCTGTAGAAATTAGATTCTTGGAAGATTATGAAGTCTTAGTCTAATAGTCTTAGAAGCTTAGGCATATGAGGAAACCATTACATGTGTCTGCAAAAATGAAGTCAAGATTGTTCTACATACCAACCTTAATTTTTTTAGTACTTGACTTTTTGACCTTAAGAAAGAATGTGTGCTGTGCTCGCATCATTATTTGCAATCCCATTCTAACCTATGCAGATATCCTAACCTCATGCCTGTCTACAGGCATATAAAAATAACGTAACTGCTTATTGTTGTTGTTTGGGTTTTTTTACCTCTTGGAACCCACACTTTATCCAGCTCAAATGAAGACTCTAAGAAGCATGCAAAATTGTCATTTGGCATTTTTTCTTCCCTTCCCTCCCCCCCTCGCCCCCTTCATTGATACTTGTATCTGACCTAAATTGGTTGGGTTTCTCTGGGGATTCCAAGAGATTCTAGTTGGAAAAAGTAAGCCACTCACTTAGCTACTGAGTCAAGACCTCTGAGGTGATGGATTTATTGGATTTATTTATTATTACATCCTCTGAGGAGATGGATGTAATTTACTAGATGTGCCAGGTGCTGTCCGTTCCTCCTCTTCCCAAAACAGAACGGAGATTCCGGGGAAAGTGTTTTGGATAGTTTGGAGCTCTTTTTGTGTCATCTAGCAATTGAAGATTGTATACATTTTCATTTTCATCCTCTGTAGCTACATTTTCGACTTTGTAGTCCAGGGAGTAGTCCTTTAATTCTAAAATAAGCTTTTATATGTGGCTTTGGGCTGATCTACTTAGGTTTGGGGGGTTTTGTTGTTTGGTGTTTTTTGGTTTTTTCTTTATTATTTATTTAAACTATTTACTTGAGAATGAATTTGAGATGGTAAACACCTTTGCATCTTTCACACTCTGGCTTTAGAAGGAGTGTCACTGTTCATGTTGCTGTGGCCCTTTTGGCTTTTGGGCTTCCTAACACGAGCTAAGTAGCTTGTTACTCCAATCTCCAAAAGTGGAGTTGGAGGAAATAGACTGGGTACAATCTTCTGCTTTTGTTGAGCTACTATTTTGAGCTGCTATTTCTCTCTATATCTATGCATCCACATAGATGAGTGCTGTTAGTGTCCTTTAGGGACCTAATACCTGTCTCAGCAGAGAATCAACAAAAAAACCCTAGTTACAGCTTTCTACATTGCTGAGTTGGACGGAACTTATTTGAGTTGTATATATAACTCTTATCATAAAGACAATTCTCCAACTATTCTCTACTTCTATTCTCTATCTTTTCTTTTCCCTAAAGTGTGCATAGAGTTATATGCATAAAGCAACAGAGACTATGATGGAGAGCAGTACACTTCATACTTTACATCAATGGTTTTGAAACCAGGTGTGTGTGCAGAAAGTTTGCTATGAAAAGCCCTCTATGTAAGTGAAGTATCTGAAGCGTTTTGCACTTGTATTTGAAAGGGGGCCACAAAGTGTGGTTTATTTAAAAAAAAAAAGAAAAAGGGGTGTGTGTAAAATTTAGTCTGCAAGATTTGTCATGTTGAATGACAACTAACTGTGGAAGTGGTTGGCCCAGTAGCATTCTTAATCTGTCATCTCATGATCAGAGTTTTCAACCTAACTGTGGAAAGCCCAGCTTCTTTGCAAGGTTTTGGTTGATGTTGGAATAATGACATTCATTAAACAACCAGTTTACAGCAGCTCTTCTAAATACTCCAAATCAGAGGAATCCTAACTAACTGTGCGTTGAGAATCTCTGTGTGTGGGTAAGAAGCTGACATCAGCCTCCTTCATAGGAGGTGACGTTGATTTCCTTAGAAAGAGATATGTTTTGCATTGTCAGACTGCAGTCTAGTCAGAACTGTGCACGTTTTAATCAGCCCCTTGTACTCGATACTGAGTGACAGTGGTTCATAAAGGAGGTCAGCTTGCTGACCATACAGTTCAGCATGGTGTGCTATGTTCTTTTCCCGCAGGTGCGGAGTATGAACTGACTGCCTCAGCTGTGACGTTAAAGAACCTGTGTAATGAATCATCCTGTGAACTATTTTTTTCTTTGGAATAGGTTTTCCAATTAAGCCTTTAGACTTCTAAGTGTCATAGAAATTAATGAAAGCACTGTAGCATTACTCTTGAAAAATTTAATGTATTGATACATTGATAAACACCTGTGGGTTTTGGTTTAATTGTTTTTTTTTGTTGGTTTGTGTGATTTTTGGTTTCATGGTGGTTTTTTTTTTTAATATCTAGCAGTTGTGGGGAGGGGGAGGTTAGGATTAGATTGTAATAGAAACTGTCAAAGATTACCCTATAATCTGGTCTTTAAAGGAAAAATAAAATTAATTTCAAGATTCTAACTTGCAGCTTTGAGCCAAACTAAAGCCAGTGTGACTTGGAGGTTTCTTTAGTCCTTTTTCCCCTTCATCCCCTATGCTTTCATTTTCGTTTTGTGCAATTCTGATTGGCTTGTTAGTCATGTGGTTATTCTTTAGTTTTGAAAAAACAAATAAACCCCAGCTGAGCTATTTGTATGCAAAATGAAGTGGTAATACTGCAGTCTTCTCAAAAGCTTAGCCAAAACTTCTTACTCGGCTATCCATTGGCCATATCATGTCACCGCTGGTAATATTTACTTGAGCTTTGTCCTTCCTAAGTGATATATTGGCAAATAGTTATTGAAGTAGAGAGAGACATAATGCTGGGATAAATACCTTACATTACAGCACGTCAGTTTGTATTGTACCTGAGCCTTAGTATTAGGACTTTAGGTTCTATTGTGAACAGTCTTTGACCCTCCAGTACAGAAGAACACTCTATACCTAAAACTATGCTATGACTTGAAGAAGAGAGCATCTCAATGTGGGGGTATCAACATGTGCAAATAGAAAGAACAAAATACAAATGCTTATGAAATTGCTACCTGACAATATTACTTCTTGACCTGTGACTCCTGGCAGATCTTGCAGATGTCAGAAAATTTCAGTAATGGGTTCAGGCTATGACACTTGTCATTTAAAAAGTCACATCACAATTAATAGATTCAGGATTCAGTGGGTTTTTTCTGCATAGCGTCACACTCGTTGCCTCTCTGACAACCTTCATTTCCTTCTGAGCAAATGGAAGCCCAGTAGCACGAGCCTCAGGAAGTTGTTAAAGCAATTAAAGGCTTCTCTCTCTCAGCACATTGCATGGTTACCATAGTATCCTCTGCCTCCAAGTCTTTACTGATGATGTCAGTATGCATACAGGGGCTATTCACAGCATCTACATGAAGATGATTCAGCCCTTGCTAAAGATCATAAGCATCTCTCCATATGTTCTATTATCTAGTGTCATTTCAGGAATTTGTGAGGCTAGAAGGTAAGTGGCTTTTTGCCTTTTATTTAATAATTGTTATGTATCCTTACACTGTGAGGTGTCAGGGTTGCTTTTTTTATCCTTTGTTGCATTGTTCACTAAATACATAAAGTGTGTTTTAGCTCAACCAATTGCATAGCCTGTGTAATTTAAACTTGGTAAAGTCTAGCTAATCTTCAACAATATGAAAAAAAAGGCAAACTAAAATTTTCTGGAGTTAAAAACTGATTTATTAAGTAATTAGAGGTTTTTCACCAATTAAAATTCCCAGAGCTTTTTTAATCATGAGAACACAAATTATGTAATGGGAGCATTACCTAAGAGAAAAATCTTCCAGCTTTTTTTATTAAAACAAAACAACAACCAGAAAAATTAACCCCCAACTTACCTTACCTTTTCTTTTTTCTTGTTTTCTTTATGTGGATAGTAGAATAGTGGATGAACATACTGTCATGTAACTATTCTGCATGAAATTTTTTTTGTATAAGGAAATGTGAATTCTTACGGAAATCTACTGTTACTCTCTAGGAAAGCAGAGGTTCTGTTGTTTATCTTGAACAGTGGAAAAACATAATAAAACACTGAAGGAACTGATTTTACGAGAAACTCAGGGGACTCCCGCACATTTTGGCCTTGCAAGCTAAGTTTATTTGTAAGCCTGAGATGCTAAGCTGTTAAATGTTTGGTTTCACAGTTGGAATTTTTTTCCTTCTCCCAGTCCACTTTCTGCATTGCTTTAGATTACTGTGATTGCAAATGGCCATGCCCAGTACGTAAAGTGTCTGATTCTGTCTTTTACCAAAAAAACAACAAAAACCCACCCCTAAACAAAATAAAAAACCCCAACCCTGCAGGAGCAAAGTTGTAGAACTATAATAAATGTCCTTTTTTAAGTTGTCTTTTATAACTTCATTTTGGGTTTATTGTATTTTGATTGTCGACTCTGAAAACGCAGGGGGGTTTTACTTATAAAACAATCTATATGTTTAATACTTAAGTGTAGAAAAATTTTGGGATGGGGTTGGGAAATGGGGAAAGAACTCAATGTAAATGGAAAGAAATTTGTAACAAGGGAGTTTGGTGTTGCAGGAAATTCTACATTAAGATGGTATGTTTTGTACAAGCCCACCAATTTACCCTTCTTCCCCTCCTGCCCCCCATTAAGTATACAGTATGCAAATAATTTTTCTTTCCCTCAACCTGTTTTGTTTTATGTTTTCTGACCATAAAGTCCATTGGTTTATTTAGACACTAAGTCTTTTTGGGGAAGGGGGTCCTCTATTGACATTTCTTAAGCTAAGTGCTTAGTATGCGCTGACTAATAAGACACTTAGCCAGTCTAATGCTACACACGAGGTGAGATGTGGAAATACTATTAATCACAATAGACATGCTGCATTAGAAGAACGAAGAAGACAGTCTAGGATGGGGTTTTTTTGATATTTTTAAGTCTGTGTAGGCTGAGGACTTTTTGCTTTCTACTACAAAATACATGTGCTATTTTTTTCTCTACTTGGCTGCCTAGCTATTAGTTTGGATATTTATATAGAGAAGAAGAGTATTTTAGGTACACTGAAGAAGCCAACTCCTCTTCCAATGCTGATATCTATTAACTTTCATATTTGATACTTGGGAAAAAAAGTGTCTTTATGTACAAAATGCAATCTCATATTGTACTCCTTTATTTTATGGCTTTAGGTGTTGTTCATCTTTTCTGGAAGGTTATCTAGCACGTAAGGACAGCAAGATGCATAAAATGTTCAGGAATAGAATATTTAACTATATTAACTCTATTTAACTATTAGAATTTGAATTATCTTAAAGTTGCTTTCCAAGATTTTGGAGAAAAACCCACCAACCTTGAGGGTTCTATAGCCAGAGCTTTGAGACTGCTTTGGTTAAATGTCAAAAGTTTTCCATAATTGTGCATAAGAAATTAAGATTTACGATCCACTCATCATTTCCCCTCCTGTAAGCTCTGAAAAAATGCTGATTCTGAGGATTTTTTTCTATTGAATTTCATTTGACTAGCTCCATATTATGTGACTAAAGAAACATATTTCAAATTGCAAAGATATGTTAGTTGTTAGATATGATAGTTGTATTGTAGCTTCTCATGAAGTTGAGAAGGCTTAAATGCAAACAAAATTATGATCCCAAATATTAGGAATCCTGTTTTAAGCCAGGAACTGTTTTAGAAGACAGGTGAAGATTTCAGTTAGGAAAAAAGTGCATATCTGCAGTACATGTAAGTGGAGCAGGCTGTATACAGTTGTACAGTTTTCATGTATTTGTAAATTGTTTTTATTAAACAATTTTCTGTGTACTTTTTTGCATGTTTTTTTCGATAAGCCAAAGTGAACCTATAGATACAGAGGTGATTTTCAAGTTGAGTTATCATATATACAAAAGAACAAACCAAATACTTTGAAAAAAGGAAAGCTTTATTCTTCAAAATCGTATTCTAAATTTACCATAAATTAGTGTAATTGTCACATTCAAGGTAAAAATTAATATGATGTTTTATCATAGAAAGTGTAACCTGTTGATCTTTCTTGAATAAGCACTTTAAAATGTGTAAAAAGAAATAAAAACTTTACATACGAACATAAATACTTAATCTTTGCCAGTATTATATATATTATGTATATATTATATATATACAATACACCATTGTATTAATTACCTTTTTTATGATTGTATTTTCTCTGCAGCATGTGCGTTTGATTTTTAACTACAGTCCCAATTAAAAACAGCATACTACAAGTCATCCTAAAGTTGTTAAAATGACAATTAGCTATTGATTGTTACTTCCTAAATTTGCTTTTAAACGGCTTTGATTGTGTTATTTTGTGGATGCAAGCAATGTTACAAGGTTATCACTGAAGCGAAACAAAGGTGGTTTTTTATTGGGGGGGAGGGGTGGGGTGGGGAAGGGAGCGGGGAAGAAGTCATTTTGGCCATTGGAGAGAATTCAGTGAAGTGTTATCGTAAAGGCTAACACTCTGACCACGGATCACATTGACTGTTTGCTGATGATTTGCATACATGGAGATCAAGTTTCAGTTTTAGTTCATTTTACTTCTGCATAATTATATCCTGAGCAGTTCATTAAGTGACTTCAAAAAAAGCAAGCAAAAGTAAGCTGTGTTCAGCTAGTAGCAGACAGCTGGCGGTTGCTGTACCAGAGGAAGCCTGATTTATCTTTTTTTATTTTTAATGTTTTTCTTCTCTTCAGGAATTCTTCCTGCTTTGTATCCTGGCACAGGAGGAAAAATGAAATTCTGTACCCAGTGAAATTTAGTATTGTTTTTGGGGAGCATTTGTAAGATTATTTTTTTTTTACTTTGGTACCTTAGGCACAACCATCCAGTAAGTAACACATGTAACAAAGGAAAAGTGATTGTCCAAGGCACAACTGGCTTTAATGACTCTTTCTGTCTAGTGACATAGCAGTAGTTTGGAGTCGGGGGCTTCTGTTTTCTTCTTTATTTGTAGGGTTTTTTCCCCCACCGGGGCTTTTGACTCTATATTCAGATTTCACATTCAAACAATTCGTTACAGAAACAAGACTTCTGTTTGTTCTCCCACTATAATCCTGTTAGGTCATTTATAGGGGCATGTTTGGGTGTACTCTATTTGTATTGTAGTACTTGTAGAGGTACTTGAGATCTTCTATTACAGTGGTGTCATTAATCATTGACATGTTTTCTCCATTCTGAGCAGAAAACAAGCAGGATATAGGAGGACTGAGGGAAAGGATAAAGAGTACTTTAAAAAAAGAAACATACTTTTTTCAAGTCTGTAATACCAGCCCAGACAGAGGGACATTACAGAATTAGAGGGAGTTTTGAAAGGATATTGAGAATAAAGGGATGGAGATAATTACCTTAAAAATGGACTGAAGGAGAAGTTATTGAAAATAAAGGCTTGAACGGGATAAATTGGGAGCCCTTTCTGTTTCTATAATATAATAAGAGAACAAGATTATGTAAGCTAATGCTAACAAATTTTGATGACGTTAAGTCAATTCAATGTCTGGCTACTGCTGAAAAGAGTAGTCTTTCTCTTGCTTCCTTTGGCCTCATTGTCCTGGTGCTCTTCTCTCCCTACAGCAGTCATAGGGTGAGTTCATTGAGCTGGTGAATGCGACAGAAACCTTGTCTCTAACAAAACACACAGCTTTTCCACCAAATTAGCCAGATGAACCCACTCTACTTGAAGCTGTGGACTCACAAAATCTGTCGCAGTAGAGGAGATGGGATCAACTGCCCTGCGGAGCACAAGCTCTGAGCACACCCCGCTTTATTGGCTTAGTCAAAAGGTGGAACCATACCCTAAAATTGTGGTGGGTTTTTATGGTTTTTAAAATCTCCCTGTTTAAATGCAACTGTGAAATAGAAAAGGCGGCTGGCACAGGAGATTTCAGTTAATTGATTTAGTTGATTTAAATGGACAGTTTCTGAATGTGTTCCCTAAAATTTAGGAAAGTTACTGCTCCGATAGAATTCTTAGAGAAACTTTCGACCTTCTTTGAACAAGGGAACTCAATTCAAGATCTGACATTTGGAGTGTACTGTTTCTAAATGATGACACCTCCCCCGCTCTCCCCACCAGATTTTTCAAGCAAGGGCAGTGTAGAAGACCACTGCAGCGAGATTAACGTTATTATTTATTTTCTACCTGTTAGATTAAAACCTGAAGTGTTAGGTTATGCAATAAAAGCTGGTCTGCACACCCATGAAGGAACAGAGAGACAGTGATAGATGGGGGAACCCAAATGACTTTCTGCCCTGGCTGTGCCCAGGCCCTCCACAGGAGCCATCAGCACATCAAAGGCTTGGTCTCCGCAAACCCAGAAGAGCACAAAAGTGGGCAGTGGGGGGTACCCTAAATTAGGGACTCAAAGGAGGGGTACACCTTGCCTGGGGACCATTCCAGGGCTGTCCCGGCAAGAGTCTCAGCTCCGGTGTCCAACTGTGAAACCCATCAAGATGAATCGACATGGGAGCACCTTTCAGACTGAGGGCAGGTGCTCCCCAGGTGTATGGGACACATTATGGGATGCAAGCATTTTGGGTTTGCGCAGGGCTACTTACGGGATGTGTAGAGGAGGAACCAAAGGCAGGGAAAGGGCTGGAGCAAGGGGCTTCGAGAATGAACAAGAGTGGGAGAATAGAGGGTTGAGGGGTTGAAAAAGGGCCATTCATGTGCAAATAGCGTGCTGGTCAGTACGTTTTTCTGGCCGTGCCCTGTGCCTGGTCAGCACAGTCTGTCCTGGCTACTTGTTGAACTCCTTTCTGACTCCTTACCCAGTGAGGTCTCTCTTCTGTGTGCACATGTGTGCACGGGGTCCGAGTGCAGCTGCTGGGGACACACCACAGTTGGAGGGACCACGTGTCAGTGGTGCAGTGACCGGAGATACCTGAGTGAGTGGATTTAAGTGGTAGTAACTGGAGTGGGACCTGGGGTCACGGGAGCCTGTGTGTCCCTGGCACCGGCAACTGGGGCAAGTATAGGTGTTTGAGTGAGGGTACGATGGCTAACAAGGATGAAGCCAGACTACCTGGTGAGCAGGTGAAGCGGCCTGGGAGCCAGAGGTGTGTGTCTCTGAGGGGAAGACCATGGGAGGACCTGGCTAGTGAGGGGACCAGGAGGCTGCCAGCCAGGCTGCAGGTCTGGAGGTCTCTGGGGCTCTGAGACCATAGGGGGTTGGCTGCTGGGGGACCAGGGGGGGTGTCTCAGTCAGCTCTGTGTGTCCGTGTGTGCGCGAGTGAGATTGTGACAGCAACTGGAGTGCACCAGTGGCCTTGGGGCTTATGTGTCCAGGTGCCAGCAACTGGGGAGGCTGGGATCCAGGCACCAGCTACTGGGCAGACTGGGTGTCTGAGGCCAGGAGCTGGAGGGACCCACCTTGCATGTAGAGAATCTTTTCGTCAGTGGACCTCCACCCTGCTCAGCCGGAGTGGAACAGGATGAGGCTGTTGGTGCTCTTTGTGTCATCTGTGTGGCTGGCCACGTGTTTAATCGTATGTGTGGTATATATGTGTGCTTTGTGTGCCTGCGCTTAGTGGGAATACATGCTTAACCTCACTATGCTTGGACATGGGGACATGGAGCTGCAGCCCCCTTGCCTTTCTGGGCCTGCTCCATCTGGCCAGATTTTCCCCCAAGGCAAAGTTTTAAGCTGTTTTGCATAGTTACATCTTTAAAGCATGGAGCTTCTGCCTCTTTTCCACATAAGTTATTTATAATGGAGGAAATGGGTAGTCTTTCGGAATCAATCAGTGATGTTTACTCAATCGCCTCCTGTCTCTTACGACATTATTTGTACATCTGTATGTGGAATGGGGAGATGAAGGCCATGCGGCTTGCGTTTTAGTCAATAGGAGAAAAATTGTGCCCTAATCTTGCTAAGATTTGCTGACAGGATGTATGTAATATTTTTAGTCTTGTCAAAATAAATGAAATTACTGAGAGATAAGCACTCATGTAATTCTGTAGGATTGGATCATTTAATCGTGATGGCTACAAATGTACAAAAATCCATATGCAACAGTTGTGTATCTTTTTTTTTTTTTTTGCATTATTCCAAAAATCTCCCTTCTGCTGTGCCCCGAGATGTAGAATTTCCCTTCTGTCGCTGTATGAAATAGAAGAACAATCTGCATAATACTCTTTTAACTGGCTTTCTATGTCTGGAACCATGTGTACGTGTTTGTCTGAATGTGTATAACAAAATAGTAATAAAACAGGCAGAACTGGTAGTTAGAACTGGTATTCTTCTGAATGGATTCCTAAAGTTCTGGGGTTTTTATAAATACTTCTAGTCCATACTGACTGGTAACCTGTTTTCATTCCACTAGTGCATTGATTTCCAAAATGATATTCTCCTCTTCTAAAAATACTGCTTTCTGGTCTTGGGAATATTGTGATATCCTGTAAATATGATTATTTTGTAATGGCAGGTGGCTTAGGGGATCGTTCTTTAGGAGGAAAAAACCGTAAAGGCAAATATACAACAAAAATAATAGTGTACTTAGAAAAACATTTTGGCATTCTGTAGACCTTGTGTTATCCTGAACTGGCTGTTTTGTCTCTGCTGTGTTTGTCTACAACATATAATTCTTAAGAATTTTTTAAAAAGCAAAAGAATCCCTGGACAGCATTTATCTTGTTCTGCATGAGGGGGAAGTTAGATTTCACTGATTTTTTTTGAGAATTTCATTTTGGGCTTGTGTAGTTTTTATCTGTGTTTTGGTTCTTGAGCCCCCTCCTCCATACCCCCTGAGTTGCAGTATTGTTGGTTTTGGGGTGTTTTCCTGAGCATAAGTCAAAATTATGAAGCCACACAATTATTTTATCTTCTGCTCTCAATCTTTTGACTGTTTAACCTCAGAATATAGCAGTGCTGTGCATCTAGCAGAGGCATTAATTTATGATTCAATTAAGTACCGCTGTTCCTGCAGTTCCATTGTGTATTACCTCAGAGAGGTTGTAGGTGAGGGNATTAATATCAAGGTAAAAGGATATCAGTTGGAGGTGCTGCAAGAATCTTGGCTGAAAATAAATTATGTTGACTACAGTGAAAGCTGCGCAGTTTATACTGGGAATGAATTTGATTTTCAGTTTTCTGAATATAAATCTGTAAGTGATTTACAATGGAAAAGAGTGGGAGTCAGAAGGGAGCTTTAAGTCCAGAACTAAACCAGACTGTCTGGGTCTCTGCAGGAATGAAACAGTCTTGGACCTCTCTGCAAGATTTCAGTGTCTGACTTCCATTACTTATTGAGCAAGCCAGTAGCTTTTTTTTTCTGTTGTTGTTGTTTAGAGTTGAGCAGTAGAATTAGGCCAATGAATCTTTTTACGTGATGGTATATAATAGGAGTTACCATGTAAAAAAGCTCACCAGTAATAGAAGTTACCATGTAAAAATTATGAATGGGAAGTATTGTATTTCTGTTTGTCTGTAATGAAACTGGGATACTGTAACAGGAAAATGCTGTGCCTGTCACCTGACTCCAATATAAGCTTTTAGAAGTGTCCCATTTAATTGTGGCATATACTAGCTCTGGTGAGTTTTATTGAGGGCTGCATGACTTTATAAGAATCGGTGTGATGATTTGTTGTGAACAGTGCTCCAGTATGGCTGGACTTGATTTTAGCTCTTTGCTTGGTCCTAGGCATGAACTTCTGTTTCAGTTCCCAATCTGTGTACTGAATTAACTACTTCCTTGTATCATGAAAGCACTAGAAGTAGAATTTAGTAACACTTGTGAATTAGTCTCTTAGATATACCTGTTGAGATATGCACATATGTATAAAAGTACCAGAAGAATTCGGTTTTGTGTTTCTTACTTGTCATTCTCAGTATTCTTTAGGAATAATTTTGTGACTCAGTAGTGTAGTATCTTTTTTTTTTTTTTAAGCTTTATTTGCTGTTTCAGTGCTTCATAATACATGTGCTTTACTCTTCAGGTGGCATTGAGTATTGCACAATTCTTTGTGTTATGTTGAATTTAACAGAGGTAGGTTATGTCTTTTATCTTTTACTTTTATGTCACGTTTATGTGGGACAACAGAGTATGAAATTCTTTGGTGTTAATGTAGCCTTCAAAGCTTTGTGCTGGATTTGAGAAGGATGTCACAAAAATGAAAAGGGAAACAAATACCCAAACATTATATTATCTTCTGTATTTGAGTGCAAACTATAAGCCTAAACTTGCATTTTTATTTTATGAGTGGGAGTTTATTTAAGTAGATATTTTCAACATACACTTTAACAGAAAACTATTTTTTTCAGGAAGCTGTTAAGCTTTATCTATATTTCAATATTTTAACCTTTTCCTCCTCAAATGGCGCACAATGGCTACTCATGGGTAACCTCATTTAGTTAAAAAGAGTTTCTCTTTTAATATTACAAAATTGTGGAGCCATTGGAGCTATAACGGATGGTTTTGATATAGTAACTGAAACACAGATGGAGCTCATAGCTGAAGTGTTACTTGGTGTTAAACATGAGCACCATGTGCCTTTGGCCTGATTGAATGAGTGTTCTCAGGAGAACTTTTTGCAATTACCATGAGGTAATTTTAACTTCTCTGCTTAGCAAAATATCTATCTCCTGCCCAAAGATACTAAAGATCATTGGAAAACAAATCTACACTGTTGGGTAAGACAGAAATTTTATGGTTGTAGTATTTACTGAGGTGACAATTATTAGTGATATCTATGATCAGTAGCTTTTTATGAACATTTAATGCCCACCGTTGCATCTTGTAAATGGAGAGTTTGTAATGCAATAAAATAGCAATGAGAATGTTTCCAATTTTAGGCAATATAATGGACTACTTTTTGTAGATCTTCTTGAAAAAAAAATTGTTTTGCAGATAATATATTGTAAAATTTGGAATTTATCTACAGAAGAGAGCTTTTCTGGGGTTTTTGAAATAATTTAAATCAAGTTTAGACTGATGAAAAAATCTGTGTAAACATTTACTTGGTGGTATTGGGGTTGGTTTTTTTCCCCAGTAGGGAACTGTCTTGGTTGTCTTTAAATTCATCCCTTGTCATTTCTTTTCCTTAATCTCTCATGTAGTCAAATCTTAAGTTTTGTTTTATTGTGTAATATAAAACCTTTCTGTCCCTTTTGTGCTTTCCTGGACATCCTTAAAAATGGGTGTTAAGTAGAAACAATTCAGTCACGTCTATTGGAGCTGACAGATCAAAGACAACGGTGAAGTGTTCATGCTTTTCATTTCAAGCAAATACTGAATTAAGTCTGAAGTACAATGTTTTAAACTTCAAAAGTAACCATTTCCTTGCTGATCAAAGCAGACACAAAATACTTGCTGTAGGCAAAGGTTCAAACAGTTGGGCTGCAGTTTTCCCACTTGAAATGCAGTTGGTTTTATGGATTTTAGCTTGTAAGTAAAAGTAGTCTGCTATCTGGGCTGGAAAGCCAGACCTGTCTGCTCAGGCAGCTTGATTTTCTCAACTGAAAGCGTGTTCATGACCATCACAAGCTGTGGAAATTACAGCAGTTTTTACTATTGCTACTTTTCTTTCTTAGAGTTTTCAAAATGGGCTGAGTAGTGAGTGACGTATTTAAGTGGAAAAATCCACCACTCTGTACTATACAGGTCAGGTGACTTCTTAAAATTAAAATAGCTGCTTGCATTGTTTTAATTTGGGCTTTTGAGTCTGCTGACAGACTGCATTATTTAGATGCAATCTATGTTTTCTCATTTCAGTCAGCAGAAATCTGCTTAATTTGACTTCCCTGCTGGAGCTTACCCTCTCCTGCCTGCCAGGGTCAGCCAAGAGCTCTGTGCCAAATTGGGAAGGAACTTGCCTAAGTTTGGACAAACTGCTACTTAAAAAACAAACAAACAACAAACAAACAAAAAACCTCTTCAGTGAATTCAGCTGGCTGTTATAAGGATGAAGATGTTCCTATTATCTTGGAGGCACCATACACGAACAAGTATTTAATTTGTTACGGGTGAAGCACAACAGGGTATGAAAAAAAAAATCTGTGACTTCTGACTTTTAATGGGAATAGCTATAGCTATTAGTGAAATACCATTTTGAAAATGCTTGTTCTGGTAAGGCTGTTTTGAACAAGAAAACAACCTTTTTTGATTATACTTTAAAAGGGGGTCTTTGCATCACTTGTGTGAATAGATAAACTTTTATGAATAAGCAGATTTGCTTTATAAATATACTTTTTTCAAAAGAAAGTTGTCAGGCTTTAATTTGTCAATTTATTTTATGGGCGTTATTGTTTATTTTCTGATTCTTAGTTTGTACAATGTTAATGACTAACAAAACTGGAGTTAGGGCTGCTACTGAATACCTGGTTTCCCACTATGTTTGATAATGGATTTTTATGACTGCTTTGTTTCCTGCCTTTAAAATCAACAAATGCTTAACAGGAAAGCAAACTTTAGATACACACTGCCTCTATTTTCAGAGCAGTATCTCGGAAGGGCAGTCATAGTTGGTATCTTTTTCCTTAACTTTTTGAAACTGGATAATAGGAAAGCCCATGGTGCAAATATGCTTCAGTGTAAATCTGTTGTCTGCAGCGTGTCAGCGGTAGCTGCTGAAGCCCCCTTGGAAAGCTGTCAGGCTTTCTGTTTGGTACTGCCAGTATTGCGGTGAAAGGGAGTAGTACTGGCTTTTATTTGTGCCATGCTAAATATAGCTTGTATTAACACAGCTGCGGTTTTGAGGTTTTCGGTCTTTTTATTTTCCTCCTCAAAGGCGTCACAATCGTCATCAAATTATATCAGGCCTCTCTGACTGCTAAATAACTTACAAATATAGAAAATATTTTTCTTTGCAGCTTAATGCAGAACCTGATTTGATTCTCTTTAGCCAAAATACAGTACCAGGACCGATAAATGATGCAGCTGTTTTGCCATCTGATACATCTCATACAAAACACCTGTCAAAGTACTGGATAGGTAACCAGAGATTAAAGAGAATTGCCTGTTTTGAGAAAGGGATGAACAGGAAAATTCAAATGTGTGAGGAAAGCAAAAAACAATATTAGAACCAATTCTACCTGTTCTTACTAGAGAATGCTTGCAGCATCCTTGTGTTTCTGTCTTCCCCTTTAAAACCTCAGTGGTAATTTCTTTGAAAGTATTAAAATCTGTTAAAACTGTTTGAAAACAAATTCGAGATGACTCAGCTACTATTCCTGAGTTTCTGGAAGGTTCTTCCATGTGGTAGGTATGTGATGAGGAAATGAAGATCACCTTCCACCTAGTAGTGATGTTGAAAATGTGTGAAGAGTATATGCAACCAAACAGCATTAGCGTTGTCTTTGCTGTGCCACCTTTTTTCTGCCTACATGCTCCTCCTCTGCATTGCCCATCTGCTTCGCTTGCACAGAAGCTAAACCCTTGTTTGCAGCTGTCTCCTTATTTAACTGCCTTTAAAAGGAGCGTGGAGCCTGTGTAAAGAATAAAGTAATCTGTGGCTTCTCTGAGGCATCTGGTTGCCGGCGTAGTAGTGACACTGGTGCCTGCTGCTTCGGAAGTGCTGCTTTGCACTTGGTCCAGATTGTTTTACGTCAGCAGGTTGCCTCCAGGAAACTATAGCTCTGTGACACGCTGTAGGATTTTGTTGATGCATTTTGTACAGTTACAGCGCTAATAAATAAAGCCTTTATCTGTGATTGAAATCCCATGCAAATACAGCGCAACCGTGCAGCTCAGGCTCCTGGCAGCCTGACGCAGTTGGTCTCGTGGTGCTGGCGGAGCTTGCATGCACACTGCTGTGCAATTACAAAAAAAACCCAAACAAAAAAACACTTTATCAATCCTGTTACTTCAGGTAGCTTACATGGAAGAAGCAGGCAGGGCATACAGTCCCCAACTGGGCGTTAAATTTCTAGGTATGCTATGATGGGTCTGGTCAGGGTGTGACACTGTGGAATTGAATGGTGAGGATGGCTACGTTTCTCAAATGAGTGAGTATTAATTTCACTTACTGTTTCTGCAGACTTCCTCATGGAATAAATAAGGTGTGCAAACTTTAAGGCAATTAATTTTCCAGCAGGAGCTTTTTTTCATTCATATAGCTGACTTCAGCAGAAGAGTAACATCGCTGTTTTTGGTCAAGCGGTCACTTCTGTTGCACTGGGGAGGAAGAAGGTTTTGAAACTGGTACTTCTCTGCACAGTGTACTCTCATCTCAAAGAAATAGTAGCATACATTAGATTATTCTCGTTAAAGCATTGACTTAGTTGATGCTTACTTACTATATATTTTCTTAAATGTCATATATATATATACCAAAACATGTCTGTGGGGATATTTGGTTTGGTTTGGTTTTTTGGTTAGTTGGTTTGGTTGTGGGTTTTTTTGTTTGTTTGATTTTTATTAATATTCTTAAACTTGCAGTTTCAGCTTCATATTTTTTAAAGTGGCTCTTACCTTCACAATAATAATAGAATCCATCTACATAAAACTCTGTAAACCTCACTAAAAATTTCCATAGTCTGTCTTTGTTTATTAGTGACATATGGTGGTTGCAGAATGCAATAAAGTTTTAAGGACAGTACCATCAAAAAGAAGAGCTTAGGTTTTTCATTAGCAATAGAGTGCTGACAAGGTAAGAACATTGAGTTGCTACATGCTGTAAAACTGAAAAATCCCAACAGATTGCACCAGGTAACCATTTGATACAACATGTAACGAGTTTCCAAGGACTTGTGGGTGATGTGATGGTTGGAGGCCGTCTTGGGCACAGCAATCATGAAATGATAAGAGTTTTCGATTCTCAGAGAAGTAAGGAGAGGGGTTAGCAGAACTGCTACCTTGGACTTCCGGAGGGCAGACTTTGGCCTGTTGAGGAGCCTGGCTGACGGAGTCCCTTGGGAGGGCAAAGAAGTCCAGGAAGGCTGGACATTCTTCAAGAAGAAAATCTTAAAGGCACAGGAGCAGGCCGTCCCCATGTGCCGAAAGATGAGCTGGTGGAAAGGAAGAACAGCCTGGCTGAACAGAGACCTTTGGCTGGAACTTGGGACAAAAAGAAGTTTATGACCTTTGGAAGAAGGGGCAGGCAACTCAGGAGGACTACAAGGACATTGTGAGGTTATGCGGGGAGAAAATTAGAAGGGCCAAAGCCCGACTAGAACTTAATCTGGCTACTGCCATAAAAGGCAATAAAAAATGTTTCTATAAATACATCAGCAACAAAAGGAGGGCTAAGGAGAATCTCCATCCTTTATTGGATGCCAGGGAAACATAGTGACAAAGGAAGAGGAAAAGGCCGAAGTACTTAATGCCATCTTTGCCTCAGTCTTTAACAGTTAAACCAGTTTATCTCTGGGTACCCAGCCCCCTGAGCTGGAACACAGGGACAGGGCACAGAATGAAGCCCCCATAGTCCAAGGGGAAATGGTTGGCGAGCTACTACACCATGTAGATGTGCACAAGTCTATGGTGCCGGATGGGATCCACCCAAGGGTACTGAGGGAGCTGGCAGAAGTGCTCACCAAGCCACTTTCCATCATTTATCAGCAATCCTGGCAAACTGCAGAGGTCCCAGCTGACTGGAGATTAGCAAATGTGATGCCCATCTACAAGAAGGGATGGAAGGAGGATCTGAGGAACTACAGGCCTGTCAGCCTGACCTCAATGCCAGGGAAGGTTATGGAGCAGATTATCTTAGAGTGCCATCACACAGTATGTACAGGACAACCAGGTGGTCAGGCTCAGTCAGTATGGGTTTATGAAGGGCAGGTCCTGCTTGACTAACCTGATCTGTTTCTGTGCAAGGCAGTCAGCTTAGTGGATGAGTTAAAAGCTGTGGATGTTGTCTACCTAGACTTTAGTAAAGCCTTTGACACCGTTTCCCGCAGCATTCTGCTGGAGAAACTGGCTGCTCATGGCTTGGATGAGTGTACTGTTTGCTGGGTAGAAAACTGGCTGGGATGGCTGGGCCCAAAACATGGTGGTGAATGGAATTAAATCCAGTTGGTGGCCAGTGACAAATGGTGTTTGCCAGGGCTCAGTAGTGGGGCTAGTTCTCTTTAATATCTTTATCAATGACCTGGACAAGGAGATCAAGTGCATCCTCAGTAAGTTTGCAGATGACACCAAGTTAGGCAGGAGTCTTGATCTGCTCGAGGGTAGGAAGGCTCTACAGAGGGATCTGGACAGCCTGGATCGATGGGCCGAGGCCAACTGTATGGGATTCAACAAGACCAAGTGCTGGGTCCTGTACTTCGGTCACAACAACCCCATGCAATGCTACAGGCTTGGGAAAGAGTGGCTGGAAAGCTGCCTGGCAGAAAAGGACCTGTGGGTGTTGGTTGACAGCGGGCTGAATGTGAGCCAGCAGTGTGCCCAGGAGGCCAAGAAGACCAACAGCATCCTGGCTTGTATCAAAAACAGTGTGGCCAGCAGGACTCGGGAGGTGATCATCCCCCTGTACTCGGCCCTGATGAGGCTGCAGTTTTGGGCTCCTCACTACAAGAAAGACATTGAGGTTCTGCACCATGTCCAGTGAAAGGCAACGAAGCTGGTGAAGGGTCTAGAGCACAAGTCGTATGAGGAGCAGCTGAAGGAACTGGGGTTGTTTAGTCTGGAGAAAAGGATGCTGAGGGGAGACCTTATCACTCTCTACAACTACCTGAAAGGAGGTTGTAGCGAGGTGGGGGTTGGTCTCTTCTCCCAAGTAACAAGTGATAGGACAAGAGGAAATGGCCTCAAGTAGTGCCAGGGGAGGTTTAGATTGGATATCAGGAAATACTTCTTCACCAAAGGAGGTATCAAGCATTGGAACAGGCTGCCCAAGGAAGTGGTGGAATTGCCATCCCTGCAGGTATTTAAAAGACGTGTAGATGTGGAGCTTAGGGACATGGTTTAGTGGTGGTTTTGGCAGTGTTGGGTTGATCGTTGGACTCTTATGATCTTAAAGGTCTTTTCAAACCTAAATGGTTTTATGATTCTGTCTGCCACCCCCAATGCGTGCCTCTCTGGTGCCTGCACATGACTCCTTAAAGGAGAGCCTCCCTGGGCTCAGAGACAGTCATGGCAATAACTTAAACTGAATGTGGGAAGGAAGAGGTGTAATATAGGAGAAAGTTACCAAGTCCCTTGTAAGGTAATGGGTATTTTTTCCCATTCCCTTCAGTATTGCCTTCCTATTAAATAGTTTTATTTCATCATATAAATGTCATAAATTAATATGTCCTAAACTTCTCTGTTATACAAGTACACAAAAAAGTCTGCTATCAAATTTTCTGTTGAGATGCCAACCAGTTACAAAGTATTGAGTTGCCTCCACTTTCAAGTATTGTCTGAAAAAACAGCATTAACACATTTTATACAGATCTAATAAAGTGCTGTGATTAATTCTTAAATCAAGTGGTAGGTGTGGGGTCTTTGCTGATGATACAGCAGACAACTTCTCCCTTGAAGGCTTTAGCTAGAAATTTATTCACTGCAGAGAAGCATTGTTGTCTGATAATTCTTTATTATTTAATAATGATAATAATTTTTAATGATTATTTAAATAAATGATTAGATAGCCATAAAAAGATGATTGTAAAAATGTGTTACCAAAGGAAACTGGGAGTGCTTCCTGGGCTGGCATGAGTAGCTCTGAGCAGAGAAAACTGATACAGGTTCTCAAGCCTCATTTTCAGAAGAATGTGTATATTTGAAAACAATACTCTAATTTTGGTTCACAAACAGTTTGCAATGCCCCAATCATTGGATACAAAATGCAGTTTAGACCATGGAGTTTCAATGGTGAAGTTTCCCATGTCCGGGTTTCCAACTTCCCCTCTAGTATCTCTGGCACTTATTTGTATTTTGTCATCACACAGCAATTCTCACTCCAGCTTTCTTTTTCTTATCTTAAAACATCCAAATTTAAGTTTGTCGTGGCATCAGTGTATCCCCTAGGTAGAAGACAGAAGATTGTGAACCTGAATCCTCACGGTGCTGTAGGCACAACTCTCTTGAACAGGCACATTGCCAGCATGCACTGGCACTTTTATGGATTGCTGTACCATAGTAGGTCTTGATACAAAGATGGGTGTCCCTAACATTACAAAAAATTTTGCTGAGAAGATGATTTGAAAGGCAGTCTAAAAGCCAGGTTTGTCATCTGGATTTTTGTGACAGTAAGCTTTTATGGGTTTGGTTAAAAAGCTGGGAAGGATAATCCTGCTTATGATGCAATGTATAAAATGCAACAGCTCTACAGATGCTACCAAAACCCTACCAAAAGTGCTCTGAATAACAATAGTATTGGTATTATCCCTTCCCACTGCTAAAGTCTGAACTGAAAGATAGAAGCCCACTTCTGGAGGATAAGGGACAATGGGAATAAAAAGTAAAAGCATTTGAGTTACTGGAGCTGTTTTCTTTGATGAGAGCAAATACTTGTATTTGGAAAAGAGCTGCACATCATCAGACCTGCAGTCCTATTTGTGGAAGAGTCAGAAAGTACTCCTTGAATAAAAAGGGGGAAGGTAAACATAAGACGTGATTTGCATCTGAGGAAAAGACAAATCTCTCTTTTGGCTGGTGTGGAAGTTCTGCTGTATGACTTATGCCCTCGTTTCTCACACTTAAAATATCTTGTTTCCAGCTGAAAAAGGCCATGCCAATTACATTGCATAATACCGTATTACTCTCTTTTTTGTTATTTGGTCATCTGGCTTCCATCTTTGACTTGGAGCTTGATCTTCACATCATTGTGCTGTGTTCTTTAGTACTTTGATTTCAAGCCTGTATTGCCAGAAGGCAGTTCAGGTAAAAATGACAGATTTATGGTATGCTTGTAACTGTGGAAATTACATATTTAATTTGAAAGGTTAAGGTCAGGTAAGCACCATACTCCAAGGTGAGTTTGGAGTATGTTGTATGCTCCCTGCCGAGCTGTATGCCTCCATATGGGAATTAGAGTATCAGAAGTGGAATTAATGTGTAATAATAAAGTCTTTTTCCCCTTTCCATGACGGTTATTTATGCTATCCAGTTTCTATGGGCTAGCTGTTGGCGGTCAGATTTTTTAAAACACTTTATTGTAATTACAACCTTATTTTTATTTTACACCAATTTATTTTATTAGTCAATGAAATAACTTGCCTGATATTAAACTGTGAATTAATGTAGTCCATTGGAAAACCAAGTCTTTCCTCGCTTGAGATAGTAATAGTGTTAAAAACTTTAACTGTTCTTAACTGATGTAGGTACTGACCTTTCTGATAGTGTGCTTAAGTCTGCTGAGAGCTGACCTGCTTCTCCATTATCCCAAACTGAGCAAATTTTGTTGTACAAAATTCTTGTCATATTTCACACCAAACCACATAAAAATATGGTTTATTTCTGTTTTATCAATGGTTAAGGAGGACTTACAATGTGACAATGAAATGTTTGTGTGAACAATTTTTAATGATGACCTAAAAAATCAATTTTGAATTTTTTTTTACTTTGCTCTCAGATCTCTTTTTTTCTATCTGATTACTTTCAACTACTGCAGTTCTGAAGTCTTTTGGAACTCAGTTTTTGGGACTCAGCTTGAATAATTTACTTCTCAGTAAAACTGCGTGTCTGAAACTAGAAGTAACTTTATGCTAAAAATCGTATAATGTTTTGCTTAGAACTTGAGAGGTAGGTGAAAGAAAAAAAAAGGCTGTAACTAACTCAATATGTAGTAGTCTATGTTATTTTTTAATTGAGCATTTTGGAAAATTCTATACTGATTTTTATTTTTTCTTTTCCTGCATAAACTCGTGTTCTTGTCCCAGGAGGAATAAAATGTAGGAAACCAAAATACCCTATAATTTACAGAGTAGTAGATAGGTAAAAAATGCTACAGGCTAAAAAATGTTCTGTTCAAAAATCGCAGTCTTTTTTTTTTTTTAAGGCTTTTCTACTGCTGTTTCTATACAGCATATAAGTGACTTATTTCTTCTCTCCTCGACCCACACCCTCCACTGCCCTGTAACTTTCACCTTCTGTCAGTAAAATAAATTCTGTGGAGTGGGGAACTAGGAGTGGGGGATTTGGGACTTCTTGCTAAAGAAACAGATGATGTCATGCCAGGAGGAGCTAAAATACTACTTTGAAAAATTGTTACATAGAGGTAGGTGAGCCTGTGTTGCGTTTGGAAAAACTTCCAATAGGCACTGCAATACATAAGAAACCTTTCCATCAACTGTTTTTTCATTATCACAAAGTTCAGTCATATGCCCTTAATAAGAATTAATACGTAAAGGGAAACACTTTCTAATTAACTAGTCGAAAGCTTTATTTTTATTACAGGTTCGTAAAGTTCACTAAACTAATGTGAAGGTCCTGTAGTTGAACTAGACAAAATACAAACGTGTAAATGAGTTTCTTCACAAATCTGATTCTGGAAGGACAGTCTCTTATCTCTAGTTTATAGTTGTTTCGTGCCAGTGCATTAAAATGAGATTAAGAATAACAATTTTATACAAATTTTTGATAGCAAAGTAGTCTTCCTAGGCTTTAATGAACTAGTGTCAAAACAGTTTTTCTTTATGGGAAACTTGATTATTAAAATACAAACCAGAAGAAATAATGTCTGTTATACTACAAATAAAAATCATTCCAACGTTCCTGCAAACATACCTGTGTGCTTACCATTTGGTGATGGTTATGCAGCCTGGATTGTGACCAGGTTTCCAGCACATAGGCACGAGTGAGCCTTCTCATGAGCAATCCAATTGAGTTCATGGGATTAGGCTTGTGCTCACGTGGACAAATCGTGTCTCTGCTGATTTAGTCTCTGTAGGCTATATTTTTAAGAGTACTCAGTATTCAATATGATGATTGCCTTGTAGAATCTGGCATAAACGAATTGCGAGTCTTTCTGACACTCGGCTTGTCGATATTTGTGCAGACAGCTTGGATCTCCTACCACATAGTGGTTAGTCTGAATAGCGGACTGTTGATCTTACATGTTTCCTTTTTTGGCTAACTAGAAAACTTGCACACACAAAAAAAGGCATCTCATCTGTGAATAAGAAATGTTTGTGATGCTTCATGGGTTTGTATATGTCAGAGTGAGTTCATGGGCTGCAGTAGCTCTGATACCCTTTCATGGATTGTGATTATGTTTTTATTTTTATTTTTTAAAAGGCACTGAGTTGGTCTTAATCTTGGTAAAGTTTGTCCCTGACATCTCTTGACAAGTCCAGAGACGTGGTAGATCTCATTGCTGCTTCTCTAGGACTTATGACCAGTTGGCTAGAAATTAATGTTCTGGCCATAAGGCCAGGCATTTCTGCCATGTCTAAAAATGTCTTGCATATCAGGGTAAACTGATTTTTATGTAGGAGATTAAAAATTAATAGGACTGAAGAAATTCTGATTACAAACTAAAATAAACCTGTAAGTGATGAAGAAAAAAATAGGCTGAATGTTTTTCCTGTCATGATTCATTTTATTTAAAATTTAAACAGATCAGACTTGTAAAATAGTGCAAGTAAATGTCCAGGTAAAGAAATGCTACCTTTCTTTCTGACACTTGTCAGACTGCAACTCTGTCCTCCTGTTAAAGCTAGCTGTAATTGAAGCAAAAACAGAAAAAAAAATACTGTATTTGATTACTACTTTCTAGGCAGACTACCTTCTTCTCGAGGGGAGAAAAAATGATCAATGCAGCTCAACAGAAAACTTGAAAACTGTTGAACGTTTTGCAGAAGATCTTTGGAAGAGCTTGCATGCAGCTTGTTCAGCAGCTTTCATTCACCATGTCCCTCTCATTTTCTGTTAGACTGTGTCCAAAACTTTTAAGCCAAATTTATAGCTGTGAACAGCAGAATAGGATGCCCTGGCTTCCTCTGCATTCGTATCTGCCCTCCTTACCTACCACCACACCTTTCTCATTTTGATTGCTCGCCTACCTGCTTGGTGCCTTCATTTTCCTTTCCCCAAAAAGTCCCCACCAGAGTCCCAGATCTCCTGGGACTCTCCCATCATCTCTGCCTGTGGGAGAGGCACGACTTGGGGCTGAACCAGCAGAAGGGTTGAGCAGGAGGCCAGGCAAAGCCATGCAGCAGCCCTTCCCTGGGTGGGAAAAAGGACTGAATTCATCTCTTTTTATCATCATTGGCCGTACTGGAGAATTTTGAAGCTGCTTCCAGTTTGGCCAATTTCAAACAAACTTGGAGTGGGTTGAGAAGAGGATGCACGATGTTGCTGCATAAGCCTTTCTCTTAACCAGCTTAAAAATCTTTACTGTTATAACCTGATGGTAGTAAGCTTAAGAATTATAAGGTTTCGCTTTCTGTATTTAAAATTCTAACTTTGTATTAGTTTTCAGCATGCAGTATTCCTCTAACAGGAAAGAGTAATCTGTGGCTATGTATGTGTAATTTGTCTGACTTCAGGTGTTAGTTGTCAGCAAGTTCTAACTTTGGCTTCTTGGAGTGTTGGCAGTATCACCGAGCCTGTAAAACTCAACCTCAAAATGGGAAAAACACTGAAATAAAATATGTAAATCAGTTCTTTGTATCCATTATTCTCCTTTAATTTTCAATTATCTGCTGTTCTTGCCATAGTTTTATTACTGCTCTGTGTCTGAGTCTGAGATGAACTTTTACTCTAGAGTTCTTTTGTAATGCTGGACAATTACCTAATTAAACAGTCTTTGGTTGTCTCTAATGAGTTGTTCCTGACTTCAAACATTATGGTCTGATACTTGGAAGTAGTAAATGCTGGTTTTAGTCATAGGTAACTATGCTTTGCATTTATGTAATATTCTAAAAGTGGGGGGAAGGGAGGGTTGGTGGGTGGAAATCGTCTGTTCTCTTTTTATTCCCAACTCTATTTTTAAAGCATGGTGTTCCTGATTGACAGGTGGTGAATATTCAGAATTAATTTTATTTGGGAAGAGGTTTGGCATGGCTTTTATCTGCTGCCTTTTCATCACGAAGAATTTGTTTACTTCAAATTAGTAGAGCAGTATTATTACAGCTCCAACATACATCTTATAGTTGAGTTGGTATATTAAAGGTTACTGTTTTGGACTGTTGCTATGTGCGCTGGCAATTTGTTGTGTGCTGAACAATTTCAACCTAAATATGTTGCTGCAAGATAAGGCTTGTTATACAATTTGTAATTACTCTGTCATTCATTCTCCTTAAGGGTAAAGACTGTAACTTAAGTATTATGAGATTTACACTTTTTTAAATTTATTTTTTTTTCCTGGAGATTTCCAGAATCACGCCTGTTTTGTTCAATTACCAGAGTAAATACTAAAGGCCTCTTATTAAAATAGTTTGCTCATTTCTAGACTTTTATTCTGTTTTACAAAAGGTGCTGTGTTTGAAGTTTTGTTCTAGTTGTGTATTCTTTGCCCCTTTATTTGGATCATTAGGAAAATAATGGCCTAGCACGTGGAACAGCAATATGTGTCGCTTTGGAGAGTGTGCCTTAGGAAATCTTCTCAAAGGTTTGAAGGAATTGATGAAGAATGGATGAGGGACAAAGGGTAGTCTTCTGCTTGGAAGTACAAAGCAGTTTCCCTGAGGTGTGTTTTCTGCTGGGGTTTGCACAGTCTGAATCTGTTCTGCACTATAAAACCTAGATTGACTCGTTTGCATTTATGGGATTCTTCTGTGGTTTTGATTTAATTCCTTATCTTTCAATGAGCTGGTCAAAAGGCTGTGTTTTAAAGAATATGTGGAAAAAGGAGTTACATTAAGTCTGGAAGCAAATGTTCTTCCATTCACATCCGGCTTTTTTGACGTATTTGACCTTGTAACCTTGTAATCTCAACATTTTCCTAAAAGCCTAACTCAACACCAGTATCTGCTGTAAAAGTAAGCTTTCTTACATTGTGACCTTTCTAAATTATATACAAACAGGGAAATTTTATTTGTAAGTGTTTGGTGGTTTGCCATTTCTCTTGATTCTATTGAATCTGTTGAGGAGAGAGAGTTCAGGGTGAAATTTTCTTGGGTCTGTCTCTGCATGCTTCCAGTATGGTATTCAAATACAATTTGTTATCTGTCTGAATAAGCTTTTTGTTACTACTTCTAGAATTTGTTGGAGTAGCACAATAACTTCATATTCGGTACAATAAAAGTCTGAAAATCTGGAGCTCAAGGGTTTTTTAAAAATTATTACTGGTTTTGAGACATTGTGGGATTTCTCTTTGTGTCCTATTCCAGCAAAAGTCAATCTCCATTCAAGATATCCCTTTTTCACTTATTCCCTAAGAGTTTAGTTTATGGTTTATCTGTTTGGATTAAGTTATTACTGTTAAATAAATAGTAGAATATTGTTAAATAAACTAGTAGAAAGATTGATAGAAGATCCTGAAAGTATAGGTTTCTGTCTTGCTACTTTTATTCTGTATTTGATTACTGACAAAGGACAATAAAATATGTCCAATTAGAAGAATGAACTATTCGGGGAAAGGTAAAATGGACATATGAAGGGGCATCATAAAAAAAAAAATTATTACAGCCTGTAAGGTGTATTGTCTAGGCTATTCTTAACTCTATTCCATAAAATGAAATCTTTAAATAGAATGATATTAAGGAAAAAGTTGCAAGTTTTTTGTTCAAGATCTGTACAATAGTTAAAATTATCTTTGAAAGGTGTTTGAAGGCTTGCTTCCTGCAATGTTTAATTTGTTGCCATTGTCTGTCAAGCCGTCCTGTCCCCTCCTCCAATAGTCGATCTGTTCCTGATAAATTCTGTGTTTCCGAGTCCTTTCTGGCTCACTTGCTTCTTAAAGCGTTACTTAACAAACGCCATTCATAGCAGTGTACTGGCATGAATCAGTTATATGGTGCTTAATGAGAGATTGTTTTGGCATGACAAGTCACCAATAAAAAGAGCCTTTTTAATTTCTGCCTTTTCAGAGAATCAAAATAATCGCCTGACAGATGGAATAGGACAGGAGAGAGATTGCGTTCTGAAGAAAAAGGCAAACAATGCAAAAATCATTAGCATGTAGTTGGTTTCTTTGGTAGCTGGTTTGTCTGTTTTTTTTAAATTCATTAAACTTTGCATTTAAATACCTATCTACACGTTTACTGCTTTGAATTGAGTGTGGGGACATGCGGGGAAATCGCTTGCAACACCAATATAGTGTCTGTAAAACTGGTCATAAGCAATGAGGCAAATACTGAGCCAAAGAACCGAGTCCTTTCTTTAAAACTGATGAAAGAGATTTCATTACAGCTCTTGAATTATCTTCCATTTCCATCCCAGTATTAGAATTTGGGAGTCCAGAGGTCACTGGGATTCACATGTACTCAGGTTAGGAAAAGTAATCAATTCTGGTGTTTCCTAAGGGAGATTTCTGGTACACCTTAATTTATTCTAATTTTCAGTAAGCAGTGGTTGTACTTAGACAGCTAAGAAAACCTCATTGCGTCCTGGCACATTCCAGTTTCTTTTTGCCATGTGTCTACCGATTTTGGCAAGGGAACTTCTGTAGTGAAATGCTTTTTGCTTTCCGATTTACCAATTTTGGCAAGGGGACTTCTGTAGTGAAATGCTTTTTGCTTTCTGATCTACAGGCTGAGAAGGGATTAAAACAGAATTCTTAGGTTCTGTCCAAACTATGTATTCTAGAAATGCTTTTCAACTAATTTGTTGAAATTAGTTGACCTAAGGACAAGCTAAGTCTTGTGCTTAGGTTTTTTTTTTGAGTAGATTAAGATTCTTCCTCATTCTTAAATCACAGCCATCATGGAGGAATCAGAAAACATAAAGCTTGAGAGTTTTGTAGAGTGGTGTAGGAAGGGCAGTGTGATGACAAGTTTTATACCCATGTCTCTCAGAGTTTTGTGGAAAATAGCAGTAAACCGGTATCAAGCAAAGCTATTGTCATTGCTTCTTGTATTGTTCTTACACATTCTGTGCAAGGTTCTCTTTAAAACACAAAAAAAAAAAAAACACTTAGCAGAGAAAAACTTTAGACTGAAAATATACATATGTGATATCCCAGCTAAGATGTAGGAGATACTTGCCTGAGAAGATGGCTTTGTGGTCTAGTGCAGCTGTTACAAAGCATGCAGGTGTCTATTCAAATTTGTGTTCAAAACATGATAAAAAAAGTAGTCTTAGTGAATGCTGTTGCTAAGTTCAATTCAGAGGTGAGTGGGTGAAGTGTACTGCTGTGCTGGAGATGAGAAGAGATGATCTTGCAGATCTTTCTGACCTGACCCAACAACCACATACAAGGTGGGTGTTTTGTATGCGGCTTTAAATCGAGTTGACGTGAGATCTGATTCTAGCCAGTCCTGAAGAACTTTTGTGTGCAATGAAACTTCGTAAAACTTTATTGTTGTTTTATTGGTGCTATGAACTTGTGTGTCTATGTATACATATATAAGCTGAGTTGTAAGTGTATGTGAAATTTAGTCAGTTTTGAAGATTGTTGAATGGTAGTGCACAGTACAGCTCTGTGTGTGCGAGCTGGATTTTTCCCCCCTGCTTAATGCCGTTCTGTACTCTCAAATGTGTGCTGTTGTCTGTCACACAGCAAGATCTTGTTGCTTAACATTTATCCATTAGGAATTGAAAGTAGATAGTCATGATACATTTTTTTATGGCTCATAATTTAACTGAATGAAAGTGTGTGTATCAACAGATTTGTTATAAAAAAATGTTTTATTTATTTTTGCAGTAAGTAAACTAGTAGAGTTAACTGGAAAGTCTTGGATTTAAAGGTTTTTCAGTGCCTGCAGTTTGTGGAAAAGGAGGGTAAACATCATTTGAACTACCTAAATTTTGAAAGCAACTATTTCTATGTAAATATATTTTAAAATATATTTTTTAAATTCCAGTATGCAGAAAGAGTAAGCAATCTTTCCCAGCATTGCATAGATCCAATTTCATATCCTTTTCCCCTGCAAGTATTATATTTTGGCAGTAATGCCATTTATTTGGGGGTTGACTCTAAAATTCAGATGGGTGGGGTGGAAATCCTATTATTCTTCCTGTATCAACTTTCTAGTTCTACTGGTGTGTAGCTGAATAGCATTTTCCAGGTGAGAATTCTTGATTCACTCTACTGTGGAAATGAACAAGGTTGAGTGAATTGGAAGTGCTTTCCAGACATGTCCTAGAATACCCCTTCATATTCCAGGAACCAGGGTAAGACACATTTCTATGAGGAAATTTTATCAGGAGCCTGGAGCTGGAGGTTGTAGAGGGGAGGGAACATATCCAGAGTAGTTTAGCTACTAATCCTGGTCATTTTTTTTTCCCCTTCATGCTTATATCTCTTTTGGCTTGTTTTGAGTTGTGGAGATAGCAAATATAACAAAACTAATTGTGGTTTAGTGCACAAGGGCAGCTCAGCCCACCCAGCCCCTCTCTCACCACACCCCAGTGGGACAGGGTAGACAATCATACGGATAAAAATGAGAAAACTTGTGGGTTGAGATAAAGACAGTTTAATAGGGACATTTAATAGAGAGATAAAGACAGTTTATTAGGGACAGCAAAAGCTGTGTGCACAAGCAAAGCAGTCTAAGGAATTCATTCACTGCTTCCCATCGGCAGGCAGGTGTTCAGCCATCTTCAGGAAAGCAGGGCTCCGTCATGTGTAACAGTTACTTGGGAAGACAAACGCCGTAACTCTGAATGTCCCCCCAGTTCTCCTCCATGTGGTATGGGATATCCCTTTGGTCGGCTGGGGTCAGCTGTCCTGGCCTTGCTGGTGGGGCAGCGTGAGAAACAGGGAAGGCCTTGATGCTGTGTGAGCAACAGCTAAAACTTCCCGCTGTTTTCAATATTGTTTTGATCACAAACACAAAACCAAAACATAACCCACTATAAGCTACTATGAAGAAAATTAACTCTATTGCAGCCAAAACCAGTGCAAACTCCACCCCTTACTCCATACTGTTCATATCATGCTCAGGTCCCACACTATCCAATACATCCTCATTATCCACACCCCACACATGTGCCCCTTCCTGTCCTTTGATACATACACAGATCTCATTCCCTTAGTCTATGGGAATGTAAAATGCCCATAAAACGTCCATAGAGTTCACTTAGTCCATGACTTTGGGCTCTATCTGTTGTGGTGATCACTCAGTGCAGGAGAGGTGGTGTGTCATCTGGAGTTACTGGGCACCAACACCAGATCAGGTGAGGTCACTTCTGCACTTGAACTGCCTCGTGTGAGGCTCATCTGCTACTGGTTTGGGTAGTCTCTGCTATAGCACTTCCTTTGACATGCAACTCAAATCACAGGTTACAACAATTTAAACGTATAGCCATTACAACTTCCACCCCAGTCCCTTTGGGTCAGGTTATAGGGTTTAACATTGCAATGAGCTCCTCCTCCCTTTGCCCCTAACCTGACTAGCAGCAAGGGGTTCCTGCTGTAGTACCTCCTATAACATGCACCTCACATCGTAGGTTACAACAGTTTAAAGGTATATCCATTGCAATCTCCACCCCTTGTCCCTTCAGACTAGGCCATAGGAACAATTGCAATGAAGATTGCAATGAACTCCTACCCTTGCCCCTGGTCCCATGTGGGGTCCCTCCCATGGGATATAGTCCTTCAAAAACTGGTCTAATGTGGGTACTGTCCATGGGGCACAGTCCTTTAGGAACGGGCTGCTCTAGCAGGAATCCCCTGTGGGGCCACATGTCCTACCAGAAATCCTACTCCTATGTGGGCACCTCTTCACAGGCCACAGCTCCTGCCAGGAGCCTGCTCTGATGTGGGCTTTTCAAGGGCTGTAGCTTCCTTCAGAGCACATTCACCTGCTCCTGTGTGGGGTCCCTCCTACTGACTTCTGCCATGGGGTTGCATGTTTTGTGCAAAGTAATAAATTGTAGAGTGTTCTCAGCATTTGTTTCTCACATTAGTTCTGGTTTCTGCTTTTTTTCCTTTACTGTTCGTTGCCCCGTGTGCTATTTTTCTTCCATTTTCTCCTGCGAACTACTCTTATTTTCCCTTATGTAATGGTGACTTCTAGCAAAGAAACTTGGGCTGCTTCTTGATTTTCCATGTATGCCCAATATACTCCACATATATAGACACTTTATAGAAAAAGACTAGTGCCAGTGTAATCACAGGCTCTTGTGTTATACTTATCTCCTTACTTCTTAAAAATTGGACTTAATGTTAAGACTTGTTCTGCTGAAGTAGTGGTCAATCTATTTTATTGTGTTCAGTTACCTTAGTAGTATTTTGTGATAATGAAAAACTGAATCTCTTTCTAGAGATGCCAGATTTCTAGTATTTTTTTTAATGTTTACAGAATTATTACTTTTACTTTCATATATGCTAGTTTTGAAAAAATACAATATGCAACTATAAAAAAGTTTGTAATAAAAAGAGCTACAATAGTTGAATTCATTTATCTGCTTTTAGTATGTGTCTTGCATTGCTCAATTGTTAACTAACACTAAATTGAATTAGATTCAGCGATTTGGTTTTCATCTTCCACTCATTATCTTTTCTTTAATTAAGAGGTGTTGTTATCTGAGTGATTTGGAACAAGGAAAAAATACAACATTGGTTTTGTAATGAACTCTAACAAACTTCTGTTGAATTATTTTCATTAAATTAAGTTGCTTGTGATTTTTATGAAGCTATAATGCTGTAAATCTCAGTTTAACTACATCACTTTGGCTGGATCTGTGGGAGTATATTCCAGGTTTGTTAGGAGTGTCCTACTACATACAATTCAAAGAAAAAAGCAGTCTGTATTCTGTCAGGGTGGGATGGGGATGAGGGTGGCTGCAGGGGTACAACCTGCTTCACCATGGTCTTCTCCATGGGCTGCAGAGGAATCTCTTCTCCAGCACCTGGAGGACCTCCACTGCCTCCTTCTTTGACCTTGGTGTCTTCAGAGTTTTCTCCCACATTTTTTCCTCAGTCTTCTCTCCCAGCTGCCATGCGGTGTTCTTTACCCTTTCTTAAATATGTTTGTATCACAGAGGCACCACCGGCATTGCTGAGGAGCTCAGCTTTGGGCAGCAGCCCAAAAGCATCTTGGAGCTGGGTGAAACTGGCTCTGTCCAACATGGGGGCAGCTTCTGGTGTCTTCTCACAGAAGCCCCCCCTGCAGCCCCCCTGCTACCAAAACCTTGACATGTAGATGCATACACCACATGAAGAAAGTTCTACACATTTTGACTGAAAAAAATGATGGTTTGCTCTTGTTTGAGTACGTACTTTGTACACAAGGAATTCAGGGAGCCTGATTTGAAGTCCTTCTTAGTGAAGGAACATGCAAGGAATTTAATTCATAGTTCATATGTAATGTGTAATTGAACTTAAAAATTTTAAATTATCTCTCATTTGCTTTATCCTTGGAGGCTAATCCTAACTCAATAAAACATTCTCCCTTTAGTATTTTCTATTTTTGCATAACAAAGGGAAAACAAAGGGCACTTTAGTGAACCTTTATCCTTATTATATTGTGCTACTGATAGTGATCTGGATATTAAAATGAAAGCGTAGGCTTCTCATGTGTTTTCCCTTTTAAGCAAGTAATTAGTACCATCCAACTTGTTCATTTTTTCAGAATATGAAATTAGCAGTTTGTTAGGATGTCGTCTTTCAATGAAAAATGTTGATCTTCCTTGACAAGAGAATTTTACCTGTTTTGATACCTGGTCAAAGCAGAAGGATTACAAAGTGATTTTTTTTTTTTGTGAATAAAATGCTTTTCAAATGCTATTAAAATGCAGAATGAGAGAACTAACACATGCTCTCTCTGGTCTTTGGATGTCTAAAAAATGTCTGTGACTCCCACAAGAAGAAAAGGAGGGTTTGCATTTCGCTGTTTTAACAGGGAGTGTTTCAAGCAGTTTCATGACTTTATTTCACAATTATAAAATACTTTATTGTCAATTTAGTAACAATTATTGAGTTAGTAAATTGTGACCAATCTTCTAAAGGATGATGGGGCAGGGGGGGGTGGGTATGAAAAACCTTTCATTCTTAGGCTTTCCAAAAAGGAATGCACCTTTCCTGATGTTTGGCTACAGGGTTTTCTGGTCTGTGGATGTGCAAGAGTGAAAAATCAGGTTATAAAAGTGAATTTCTGCTTGAAATCTTCTAATCTTTTAGTAATGCAAACACATTTATATTAATATGAGCAGGAAAGGATCTTGTGTGGTGCATTGCTTACATATTTCTGGTCTATCAAAAGAAGTACAATGCCTTATTCTCAAACAAGTTTATACCTAATAGTTTACAGTACCGTGATGGAGAAAATGAATAATAATCTTACCTTGAATTGTGTATCACATTTTGAAAATCTTAGCTTAGAATTCAGAAAATGATTTAAGTTTCCATAATTTCCAAGAAAAATGGCTTTATTCTGGTCTGAAACACACTAGCATGTGTTTTTAGAATATGTAGTATTAAATTTACTTTTTCAGGAATTTCTTGCACCTGAGTGTGCATTGTTTTGAGGCGTGTTATTGGTCATATTTACTTTGGGAAAGGGGAGAAAATGTGGCTGGGGAGATAGTGATAGGACAGCCCTACTTATTGGCAGATAGGCAAGTCCTAAGCAAAGGCTGCTCTGTTAAGATCACATTCCCAAGTAGCAGTTAAACATTTTTGCATCTTTTTTTTCTCTACACATTTTCATCTGTTTTCACTGAGTTTTCACTGTTTAGAAAATTAACTATTCTGGAAGTTGATCTGACAAAATCAGGTCTGCTTGGGCTTTGAAGTTTGCCCCTTCTAGTCATCTTAGGGGCGCTGAGGACAGCAGCCGTGGGCAGAGCTCAGAGCCTCGGGTGACAGTGATTCAGACACCTTGACTTGTGCTTTTTTTGCTTCTCTGGGTTCTTGTGTTTTTTCCTTATGTGTTTCCTGATGCTCACAAAAGAATTCTGAGGCTGCTCTTAGTTTCCATTTGTCCTATAAATTAGTAGAGGATAATAATTATTTTTTTTTTGCCTAAGCCCCCTAGAAATAATGTCCTTGTTCTTTCTTTGCATAAACACGTCTTATAAACTGTTTTCTTACGTTCTTTTGTTTCTGATTTCCATGACTGCTATTGCTGTATGAGTTGCCAACTAAGTACAATTTTAATGTTTCCTTTATTGTTCAGTGAACAGGGCTTGCTTATGGCTTGGGGTGATAGGGTTCATGTTATCTTTGTGATTCTCGCTCTTTGTAGCAGTTAGGAACGTGCAAGTCATGTTGTGAACCTGTTGATCTCCAGAAGGGAAGGGCAGAGTGTAAATGACAATTCTTCATCCTCTTATTTCTTTGCTGTATAAAACTTCAATTAATTTCAAAAGAAAGCTGTCTAGCAGGTAAAACTCTCCATACTTCCTGAACTGACAGAGCATTTGAAGGATTTTGCTTTATTGATTTTTCTCGGTACGGATAGCCTGTCTTCAGACAGTAAGTAGAACTTACTTTCCCAGCAGGAAACCCATAAAAAGTGATTCATTTAACAAAGAGCACGTAAATGATTAACAGGTCAACAAAATCCTTCAATAACTTCAGATATTCAGGTATTCAGCTTTTCTTATAAATGATGTTGCCCTTATAAACCATCCTTTTAAGCACTGCTTAATATGAATTTTCATTTAATACTTCCAGTCAAATAGGAAAGAAATACACATTGTCCAATTTCAGTATATTTGGAAAGCATGCAAAGATTAAATGCATTTAGAAAGCATCCAATTTCACTTCTGTAATACATACAAGAAAATTCAAGTCGCAGTTCTTTATTCAATGTATAAATACTGTGCTTCCTCTGTTGGAGTGCGCAATAGGTTTCTTATCATCATGAAATATTTATTTTAAAAATATCCACCGTGCTTATACTTGGCAGAACAAATTTAAGAAAAGGTTGTTCATAAAAACAACAATAAGGGCAATCATATTTCTCTTTTTTTCCTCTGAAAAACGCTTTGGTAGCAGAAGATACAAATTTGTAAAATCTAAATTAAACCAAGAGGCAAACTATATTTGGCAACTTAAAAGTCTCATTTTAAAAAAGTATCTTTAATATTATACCAAATCCAGTGTGGATTGCTGCCAAAACAGGGGTTTCCTTTCCAGCCCCAGCTGCATGCTCACACCATTTCTTTTGTGATAGAAGTACAGCAGCTGCCTGCTGGCACATTGACCAGTTGATACGATGCAAAATTAACACATTACTGGGGTAATTACATGGTATTCGAGGTGCAGACTAACCAGTGCTGAGTACAGGGGGACAATCACTTCCCGAGTCCTGCTGGCCACACTATTCCTGATACAGGCCAGGATGCTGTTGGCCTTCTTAGCCACGTGGGCACACTGCTGGCTCACATTCAGCTGGTTGTCAACCAGCACCCCCAGGTCCTTCTCCACTGGGCAGCTTTCCAGCCACTCTTCCCCAAGCCTGTAGCATTGCATGGGGTTGTTGTGACCCAAGCGCAGGACCCGGCACTTGGCCTTGTTGAACTTCCTACCATTGCTCTCGGCCCATCAATCCAGGCTGTCCAGATCCCTCTGTAGAGCCTTCCTACCTTCAAGCAGATGAAGACTCCCACCTAACTTGGTGTCATCTGCAAACTTACTGAGGGTGCACTTGATCCCCTCATCCAGATTATTGATTAAGATATTAAACAAGCTGCCACCTGTCTTCATCCTCTTTGCACCCTCTGTTCAGGTATTTATATACATTGGTGAGACCCTCCCCAAGTCTTCTTTTCTCCAGGCTGAACAGTCCCAGCTCTCTCAGCCTTCCTCAGAGGAGAGATGTGCCGGTCCCTTCATCATCTTTGTGGCCCTTCCTTGGACTCTCTCCAGTATGCCCATGTCTCTCTTGTACTGGAAAGCCCAGCAGAGGACACGGTACTCCAGGTGTGGCATCACCAAGTGCTGAGTATAGGGGAAGGATCACCTCCCTTCACCAGCTTACAGTACTTTGGCTAACGCAGCTGAGGATACCATTAGCCTTCTTTGCAGCAAGGGCACGTTGCTGGCTCATGTTCAGGCTGGTGTTCACAAGGACCCCCAAGGCCTTTTCTGCCAAGCTGCCTTGCAGCTGTGTGGCCCCCAGCATGTGCTGGTGGCTGGTGGTGTTCCTCCCCAGGTGCAGGACTTTACACTTTCTTCCCCTTGTTGAACTTCATGATGTTGCTGTCAACCCATTTCTTCAGCCTGTTGAGATCCCTCTGGGTGGCAGCATGACCTTCTGGCCTATCAGCCGCTTGTCCCAGTCTGGTATCATCAGCATTATACATCTGTATTTCTGTTAATTGCTCTACCAACCCCTAGGTATCTTAACTGTTTTCTGAGATGTTTTTTATTGATGTTGAGGCTCAAAATGTTGTATAATTTAATAGATGCTTGCCAAACGCTTTTTGTGTGAACTTTGACCGAAGTGTCATGAGTGGCTGTATTCAGTGCATTATTAATTCTGATCCCACAATGTATTGATTTTCCTGTGTTATTAGAAGCAAAGTGCTTCAACTTGGAGGCCTAGCTGCAGTTCATTTGGTGAACTGGGTATTGTTTGAATACCCAATTTTTGCTTAAACTTCAAGTTTTGTCTAAGATGAAATATGGACTCTCTGCTCTAGCTGCAGACAGAACTCAAGTAGTCCTCACCCAGTTTCATGACTTCAATGGCTAAGACACAAGAAAAGACATTCAACTATGAGAACTTACCACCTGTGATAGACTTTCATATCAATCCCCATAAGCTTTTACCATCTTTTTTTTTCCTTTGAAGGTAGTGCTGGTTGAAGGTGAGGTTTCTGCTGCTTCTTATTCACTTGGTATTGTATATAAAATGTTCTAGTGACTAAACTGAAAATAATAAATAAGTATAATGTGTTTCATTAACTCGTGGTTAATACAGAGCTTTCTTTTTCTGTAGTTGATTATTGGAAATTGATCATTTAATTACTATGATTTTTAAAAACTTACTGTTTAATTTGTATAACATGACATTGAAATATTGTTACTTTATTTTGCATACTATTTTGAATTGTAGTTTCTTGGCAACTTTTTTTTTCTTGTTTCGCCTAGTCAGTAAGACGTCTTGTTGCTAGTTGCTGTTTGCTCTTTTGTTTTTCTTCACTCCCTTGTTTTATATCATTGTTTTCTGCTATGTCTGGGTGGGACATGTGGGATAAAATAGCATGTTTACATTGCTAATCTAATTTTCCTCTCCCTTTCTCTCCTTTCACTCTAGTCTTTGTCTTTTTTACCTCACTTCTTATGTTCCCTTGGGATCTCTTACCCCAAATTGACAAAAACGGTGGTATCAAGATGTCCACATAATGAACCTAAGTAACTGTGTAATCTTATTTAATCTCTCATCCTCTCTTTTTTCCCTTGTTGTCTGGTATTCTTCTGTATTGCATCATATCTATAATTACATTGAAATCTTAGAATAGTACTGCCTTTTTTTTTCTTCTTCTTTTCTCCCAAATGTAAAATTTGGTTGTGCAGGGGTCTAATCTTAAGTACGAGCTGTATTAAACTTTTATCCATTTCATATCCATCCGGCTGATGAAACTGTAGTTAAAAAAAAGCTTGGATATTAAATTGGCCCATTTTTGAAGTAGAATGTACAGATGCTAGGTATACATCTATTGGTGACACTGCAGATTTAATTTCTTTGTGTTTTTTGATAATTCCCGATATTTTTGATTTTTTTTTCCCCCTCTTGTGGTCATCATTCTAAAAGCCATGAATTGTCAGATACTCCTCTGTAACTGTAATCATAGAATCATCATAGAATAGTTTGG
>VUYV01000688.1:190804-204525 GCA_008711295.1 Anarhynchus alexandrinus | reverse complement strand
GTAGCCCTTTGCTGGACCCTCTCCAGCAGTTCCCTGTCCTTCTTGACCCGGGGAGCCCAGAACTGGACACAGTGCTCCAGATGTGGCCTCCCCAGGGCAGAGCAGAGGGGGAGGATGACCTCCCTCGCCCTGCTGGCCACACTCTGCTTGATGCCCCCCATTGGCGGTTGGCCTCCTTGGCCACCAGGGCACATTGCTGCCTCGTGGCCATGCTGTTGTCCCCCAGGACTCCCAGGTCCCTTTCCACAGAGCTGCTCTCCAGGACAGCCCCCAACTTGTACTGATGCATGGGGTTATTCCTCCCCAGGTGCAGTACCCTACACTCGCCCTTGTTGAATTTCATAAGGTTCCTCTCCACCCAGCTCTCCAGCCTGTCCAGGTCACGCTGGATGGCGGCACAGCCTTCCGGTGTGTCAGCCACTCCTCCCATCATCAGCAAACAAAAAAAAAATAATCAGTTGTGTCATCAGCAAACGTGCTGGTGGTACACTCTGTCCCTTCAGCCAGGTCATAGATGAATATCAATGAATATCAATGGCCGGGCAGGGATCGTGCCCGTGTGTGTGTGCAAGTGTGGCTGCAGGCGTGCAGGCATGCGAGGGTGGCTGCATGAGAGCAAACATGCAAGGTTGTGTGTTTGCAGTGTGCAATGGTGCCTGCGTGCGTGCAAGGGTGCCTACATGTGTGCACAAGGGTGCCTGCGTGTGCNATCCCCCGCAGCTCCTGCCTGTCCCTGCCCTCTCCTCGCAGCCGCTGCCTGCTCCTGCCCGATGATCTTCAAGGTCCTTTGTCCCCCGCCCGTCGCTGCCTGTCCCCCGCAGCCCTGCCTGTCCCTGCCTACTCCTGTCCGTCCCTGCCCGCAGCCCCTGCCTGCTCCTGCCCGTCCCTACTCGATAACTCGTTCGCCCCAACACCGAAAACAGCAGCCGGAACGCGCCAAGGCGCCGGAAGGCCGCAGCCAACAGGAAGCGCCGTAACAACCGGCCGCGGCTCCGCCAACCAATAGCGGCCGCGCTTCCATGAAGGAAGGCGGGCGGCTGCTGGGAGCCCCGCGCCTTTCTCCCCCCCTCTTCCACCCCATTTCCACCCCCAAAAAACACCACCCGGAGCCCACATCGCTTTGATAATTATTTCTTCTTTGTTACAACAAACCAGAAAGAGGAGATTCCACCGAAACTGGAAGAGGTCACAGAACGGCTGAGCTTCAAACGGGGGGAGAAAAGGGGGAAGGGGACGGGACACACACAACACACGGGACCCTGCCCAAAACTGGGGTGCGGGACAGGGGGTGGGGGGCAGCGGTGGTCCCAACGTGCTTTTGGCTACACCGGAGCTGAATTTTGGCCCCCCAAGAGGGTTCCACCATGCCGAAACATCGCGTTGCCGCTTCCCGGTCCTGTAAATAACCCCCCTTGTTTTCTGGCAAGATGTGGAAAAAAACCCCACCAGTGCCAACCACTCAACACCCCAAATTCCGATATTTTATCTCAAAATTGAACCGACCCAGGAAAGTTTTCAACCCGGGAATCAACACAACGCCGGCTACCGACAAAAGAGAAAAAATCCAAAAAGTTTTGGGGTAAAACGAGAAGATTTAACGACCTAAACCTTGGCCCTGCTGGGAGGTGGTTTTTAGCGCTGTGGGCCTGCGGGTGACACTCAGGGACAGCGCCGATCCCCAAAAAATTCAATTTCGAGGCACAAAAAGCCAAACGATCCCAACAGCGAGGAGCGGGTCGTGCCGCGCCGCCGCTCCCCGGTGCCGCCGATGAACTGTGGGTGCATCAGGGCGGTGTTTGGAGTATTTAGGCAAAGAAAAAAAATAAAAAGATAGAAAAAAACAATCCAAAAAAGAGAAAAAAAAAATAAAGGGTTTCATACAACGGCTAGTATCAAACTGGTAAAGGAACGCTACAGTCCAATCTCTCGGTGGGACAGAGCCGCCCCCTATTCCTGCGGGTCCTTCCAGCGCCAATCAGGGTTTCCGTTGGTTTTTTTTTTTAGCTTATGGGCACCGACATCACACACTAAACGTCACCGACAGTCTCTCGAACGGGACCTTCAGTCGTTCGTTTCCGGGTCTGTCTGAGCCATGTACGCATCCAGCTCGGCGTCCAGGTGTCCTTTCGTTTTAGACATGTAAGCGTCTAACTGGTTGTCCAGTTGCTCCTTGGTCAAGGCGGGACGCGGTGATCCTCTTCCTCTTCCTCGGCCTCTGCCGCGACCTCCGAAACCCCCTCGTCCCCGGCCCGCCATGCCACGACCTGCCGGGGAGACAAGGTGAGGGTTACACACGCCACTGCAACCCCTCCGGCGCCTCCGCGGGGATCAACCGCAGCACCGGGGTGGGTTTGACAGACCTGGTGAAGGTCTGCAGGACCTTCTGGAGGTCATCGCCTCCAAACCTTGGCCAGAGCGGGGTCACCCAGAGTAGGACGCACAGGACGGCATCCAGGTGGGTTTGAATTTCTCCGGAGGAGACTCCACCACCTCTCTGGGCAGCCTGTGCCAGTGCTCTGCCACCCTCACGGTAAAGAAGTCCCTCCCCATGTTGAGACGGAACCTCCCGTGTCCCAGTTTGTGCCCGTCACCCCTTGCCCTGTCGATGGACACTGCTGGAAAGTGCCCAGCCCTGTCCTCTCGCCACCCACCATTTCACCATCGCTCAGCGTTGATGAGATCCCCTCTCAGCCCTCTCCTCTCCGGGCACAACCGCCCCGGCTCTCCCCGGCAGAGAGACGCTCCAGTCCCTGAGCATCTCCGCAGCCCCTGCCGGACCCTCTCCATGTCCAACTCGCCCTGGGGAGCCCCGCACTGGCCACAGTGCTCCAGCTGCGGCCTCGCCGGGGCACAGCAGAGGGGGAGGACGGCCTCTCTCCACCCGCTGGCTGTGCTCTTTTGAATGCGCCGCTCCCGTTTCAGTCCAGAAGCCCAAACGGACATTTGAGCCGCGACTGAGCGCTTCCGCCCTCTGCTCAGGCTCCCACCTCCCCTCCTTTGCATTCCAATCCCACCTACGCGTTCTACATGCGCACCCCGAGATCCTGCGCGCCTCTGGGACGCGCTGAAACTTTCGGTTTTTATATTACAAGCAAAATTCTCCCCTCCAGACAAGTACTTCAGAGGTTTTTGGGCTGTTTCAGAAGGACACTCCGGGGCCCACAACGCTCAGGCTGCGTCTGTCAGAAATGCAAGCCAAAGCTGTCAGGAGACAGGCAGTTTCCCCAAGAACCCTCTGCTCCAACTCCTCCAAAGCACTGGGTTGATCCCAGAGCAACCCCAGTGAGCATCTGGCTGAAACATTACCTCTACTGCTGGCTGAAACATTACCTCTACTATCAACAGCTGTCTCCTGGACTTCCTCTTGCACTCCTGCCTCATTGCTCCCCCTATTTCTTGTTGAAAATGAAGAGTTCATTTACCCAAGACTTGATTTGTTGTTGAAAATGAAGAATTCATTTACCCAAGACTCAATTCCCTTTCAGATGCTGAATTTAAGGTAATTTTTCAAGGCTTTAGGCTTTCTCTTCCATCACATTTTTCCCCTTGCTAATTATTTTAAGAGCCTCCCGGTTTACCCCTGCTCCACATTGTTCCATTCCGAAGCGCGAGGAGACAGCGTAGTCTTCCTCAACACGCTGGAAGGTAACTTGCTGCCTTGGCTGCTATCCCATGCATCGCCCGCCAGGAGCAGACAACTCTGCTGAGAGTCCCCAGAACCTCTCTCGCTACACTGACGGTGTTGAGGATCTCAGTGAGGCTAAGTATTTTGGGAACAAAAGGCTTAATTAAGTGCTAGGATTTAAGAACAGAGGGGTTTTGGGGCTGCATGTACTCACACACGCTAGCTTTAAAGAGGAAAAAGAAGAATTAAAGCTTATTTTTACTTATTCAGCAGCAACGCGTCGCACCATCCACACTAACCTCTGCCACCGAGTCCACCACGGCCCATGGCGCCTCTGCCCAGACCACCTCTTCCAGGGCCACCGCGACCCCTAATGCCACCTCTTCTCAGGCCCATCCTGGGGGATATTCCTCGTCCTCCACGAAGCAGGCTCTGACCTGCAGCAGACAAAGGGAATTCAAATCAGCAATGAGCTTTCAGACTGAGCAACGCAACTGGGGAGTCCCCCGCTGTCAAAAAAAGACGGCGTTACCGACACAACCAACTCCAGTTCAGCTGTGGCACTCACCTCGGAGCGGGACTCCTCCTCTCAGCAGAGCTCTTGCTCCCCGGCCACCGCGCATGGCTCCTCGCGGCAAACCTCGCTGTCCCATCGACAGTCCTCTTCCTCCCATGGCTCCGCGAGCGAGGGCGCCCGCCGGCCGGCCTAATCGTGCCTGAATGTTACTCTTACCCAGGCGTTGCTTTAAGCTCTTCTGGAACAGAAGATTTGGAAGAAACAAGAAAGTCATGCAGCAATCTCCGACTCACGGCGCAAACAGCACAGCAACTGCCTATCAATAGGAGTGGTGTGTCGGTTTGGGTTGTTTTTTTTTTAAAATATAAAATAGAGGGCGATTAGCTCTCTGCAATATATAATCAAGCTTCAAAGGAAGACAATCAAATCTGCTCTGGGAGGGAGAGTTTGTGAAGGTCGAATGGAGAACAAAGGCCTTTCCTGGAAGCGAGTGTTTGTACAGAGACAAGTTTGCAGAGTTGGAAGGAAATATTTTTCTCCGTTTTTAGCAGTGCTGCTCAGTTCAAATCAAAGCAGACACTTAATCCGTGAGGCAGCCCAGTAATCCTTTCTTCTGGAAGGTGATGGGCCAAGCAAATCCCCGAGGCAGAACGGAACTACCCCTGCTGCAGCACGAGCAAGCGACGTTTCTGCAGCCACACACCACGGGTATCGTCCCTGGTGCCCTACTGCCCCATCCTTCCACACAGACTATGGCAATGGCAAGGAAAAGCATCAAACTTTTTCATCTATATTACAAAAAGAAAACCATAGCGAAGAAATTTACCCTCACCAGAACAACAGCAGAACAGAACAACGACAAAACAGTCGTCTTTGCATATCTGGGATTTTTTTTTTTTGGCACCAGACTCCATTTCGGAGACAGAGCTGCCTTCCCTTGGGCCAGCCGCAGCGGCTCCTGTCCTCCCACACCTGTACCAGAACTGCTGCAGAGACCACTCAACCCCTCCTGAAGCAGCAGCTCAACTGCTAATTTACACCCCGCTATTGTTAACACCCGCTGGTACCGCTTCAGTCCCCACAGAGCACCTATAGATTCTGTAGGTGCTGCCGAAGCCTGTGAAGAACCAAGAAGCAACAGTGGGAACCTTCACATTTGTCTCAAGAACAAGAGATCTCAGCCCTGAGAAGGTAAAGTGACAGGAGCAGCCATAAAGGCTGTATTTTACTACAGGTTCTAAGAGTTGCTTGAAGTTACTGCTTGTCTGCTCAACCCAAAGCCTGCGGACTGTTGATTTGCTTCCTCTAAAAACAGTCCCTTCTGGAGCTGCAGTAAGATTTTAAGTTTTACTGCCTCGGAGTTTAGACAGTCATTCATTTTTTTCAAAAGACGTAGCAGCTGAAGAATGTTAGCGTCTCTTTTCGCCCAGCCTCGCTGGCAGAGAGGAATGAGAAAGCACATGTGTGTTCCACATCCGATTATTCGTTTCTGTCACTTACCAGGAGAGTTTAAGATAAACTGACGGAGTTTGCACTGGAACAGCCCAAGAGTGCTCACCCTCTGCTCTACCCAAGCAGCAGCACCTTGGTCTGCTCCAGCCCCTGAGTAAATCTACGTCTAGAACCACAGTCAGTATCAATGTTTTTACATTAAAAAAAAAAATCACAGCAGGTTTGTGTAAACACTTGTGTACTCAGATGCAGAGGACACAAAACACAAAGTCACGAATTTAGCACGAGCAGCGCTCCACAGGGGTTTAGAGAAGTCCTTTCTGAAGCACAGGTGCCTCATCCCTGGGACCAGTGCTCCCCAGCACCTCTGGGCACAGCACAGCCAGAAGGATCCTGGTGATATCAAGTACTGCACTTGTGAAAATCCAATCAACACAGCAACCTGCAGTCTTCAAAGAGCAACCCAACACAAGCCAGGTTTCCAAATTTCCCTACGTTGCCCTTCCGCAGCCCTCCCTTGCAGCATTTAATTCCATGAGGCCGTGAAAGCACACCTCTGCCCAATGTAAAACTCAAAGGGGTTGAAGCGCTAAGCCAAAAGACCAGTCCTTCCCTCTTCCTCTGCGGCACCTCAATTCAGCAAGCAGAAACTTCACGCTTGCAATCTGTTTTCCCTCACCACTTGTGAAATTGCTAACTTTTCAAAGTCTTATTTTTTTTTAAAGCAGAAAATAATTTAGACTACCATTTCCAGAGCTTTTGTTTACAAGCTCCGTAAGGCCTACTGGCACCACGGTCTGTTTTTACAACCGAAGTCTCAAGAGATCTTGAAAAGCAGCTACATTCCTCTTTATCAGAGTGAGCACTGACCATGAGTGTGTGCGGCAGGTTGAAGCATTCCAACTATTTGGTGAAGCAGCTCAGCTAAGAAGTTTCCAGGGCTTTCTCCTCATGTGCGAAATAATGTAGGCAATTATATTTTAACTGCTTCTGCAGTCAAGTCACGTAGCACGGCTATTTGAACTCGCTGCGCAGCTCTACCCCACAGGTTTCAATTTGCGCTCTACACATACATTTTAAGCTTATCTTACAGCCTTTCCATTTAAACATACGCTTTAAAACTTGCAACAACCCCTACAGTCTGACAATGAGCAGGCCCTAGAACCTCTTCTGTACGTTACTGAGGTTTCTGCTGCAGAGAGATTTTGTCCCCTGCCCCTTTTTTAATTCCAGAAGCACATCAACTGCAGCAATCGAGATCTACCATGTTTGCTTCAGTCTTCTGCTCTACCAACAGAAGGCAATTTGAGGAACACACCGTTATCTGTAGCACTCATCTCTGAAACGCGGAACTATAAAGCCTCTTTATACACGGAGAATGCAACACTATGCCTTAAATCCAGGCCTGCAGTCTAGTATTCGCAAGCAAGCAAAAAATAAATGAGTTTGTTCATCTGTTCCTCGCAGGCAGCTACTATCAAGGGAGCGCACCAAGAGAGGGTGGAGCTGGGGATGGGAGCAACCAGCCTCAGCTGGATAGCAAGGACTGGAAACGGCCTGCAGCAATTGTTAACTGCAGCTAGATTGCGAGATGAAGCACTCGGCAGATCCAGAAACCCCAGAATGAGAACATTTCTCTGAAAAAATAGAGAGGAGATATGAACAGCCAGCACAAAACCCCCCCAACTCAGTAATATTAACCAGGTAAGTTACAAAGTGTTACTTATCTGAAGTAAAAGGTGGGATTTGCTGCAAGTCCCTTCTACGTCTCTCATTTTTAACTTTCAGGAGCGTTTTTTTCAAAATCCACCACATCCTGAAAAAGCTATCTGCTGGTGACAGGCATCGAGGGGCTGCCCCAGAAAAACGCCACTTTCTCTCACCTGTTTAAGCTTCAAAGCAGCCTGGACAGAAGGTCTATTCTCCATCTGCTGGGCCAGTCTTCTGTTTCTGGCACTGGCTAGCTGCTGCTGCTGCTGCATGGTAGCCCGAATATTCACTGGCATCGGCTGTTTGTTCTTCAGCATGTTAGTAAAGCTTCAAGGTCGAATAAAACGTGTGTTTAAATAAAGCTTTATTACATACATTTATTGGCATTTCATGGTTCTCAAGATTGGATCTCCAGATCCCATGAACCTTACGTAAAGAGTGGTACTTAGGTCACGTCATATGGGATTACGTATTCCTTGTTTTCCACAAGTGTGCAAGAAGTGGAAACTCAGAAATGATGTATATTAATTCAGAAGTGATAAAGCTTTAGGTTACTGATTTTAGAAATGGCAGAAGGAATGACAACAAGCAGTAAGCAGAGATGATCATGACAGATGGGAGAGGACATCACAGAGACAGAAAAGCAAACTGAAATCTGACTGCAGAATCCAAACTAACCCTCTAAAATCTGAGAAAACTCTCTAAAAACCTGAGTGCCAGAAGGCAGCTTTACAAAAGACATCGCCCTGAGAACAGACCTGTGTGCCTCCAGCGCACCACAGAACTGGTGCCGTAAGAAATGCCACCACCCAGGCACTGTTACTTATAAAAGCAGTTCACTTGGCCATTTATTTAGTGCACAAAGACTTTTCTATCTTTAAGAGCTATATAGGAACAGAACATACAGCACGATAGTAAGCCTCCTTAGCAGCAACCCATCAGCTTTCTACTGCGTCCTGGAACCTACGCAAGGCTGCAAAAGAAAACACTTACAGATGAGGAATATGGACTGACCAAAATGAAACAGGCCAGCGAGCCTCCCCCTGCGCTACACCTCACTGCTCAGCTTCCCTGGGGTAAGCTCCGAGCACCAGTTCAGGCTACATCTCACCACAGCACTTGCTAGAGCAGGAACTGCGCGCAAATAGCTCCCTTTATCCCTGGTTCAATGCCACTAACATCGTTAATCCAAGAGCAATTAGTAAGAAAGTGAAACGTAACTGCAGCATCGCTGTTAGTTGTCGCTGTAGAACCGCAAAAGCTCAATGGCATGGAAAAAAACAGAAGAATACTCAAGAGAAGAAATAAAGAAATCAAGAAAAGAGAGGAGATGGAGATGAAGCAAAGCATTTGCCTCTTACAAGGCCCAAAACGTTGTTAAAGGGCCTTTGGGCTCGTTTAATGGCCTGCTGCATGCCTCTTACAGGCCAGACCACGTGCACGTGTGCCTGCCTCGGACAAAGCAGCAAGCCTGCTGCAGCTTGGGTAACATGCTACCGTGCTGCAGTGTCAACTATATAAATGTAAAAACATGTGGAAGAAAAAGGGAGGGTGTGAGGTTTCTCTCTTTTGTTATAACACATCCCGCCATATTTACGTGTTGAATAGTTTAATATTAACTGCTATGGATAAATTTCTCCAAAACACTTGCCCTTTTAACCTTGCGTACCACATTTGTTGCAGTTTAAGACAGAGGTGCATAGCCATCTGCTTGTTTTAGTGAGGTTAAAAGAGGGCAGAAACCACGTTGGTTTTTGGACACCGGACAGTGATAATTAAGTAAAAAAATTTCTTATGAGCTGAAGCTGCTGTTGGCTTCCTCACCGCTCGTTCAGAGACATCTTGGTGGTGCTCTTTAGCACAACCTTCGGTGCTGACTGTGCAGCCATCTTCAGATCAAGAGAATCTGCAAAACACGAGAAGCAGATTTAACAAACAGCACAGAGATCATGCGCTTACTTGACTAAATGTTAAAAAAACCCCCCTGCATTCTGGCTCCTTTGGTGGCGAATCAAGAACGAGGCAGGTAAAGGGTATTCTACTAATGCATTTTTAGTAAGTTTTCTAGTCTGCTGCCGTGATACAGCAAGTTTAATAAATCAGCAAGTTATGCTAACTCATCCTTACTAAGAAGTCATCTTTTTAGAAAGTGAAAGCAGTCAAGATGGCACCCAAATGTCTTCTTCAGTACAGCATCTAGTGACACTGCCACACTTCCTAAGCTTTTAGTATCAGCAAGATGATACTTGATGATACTAATCAGCCCGGATTTGCTTTAAACAGACACGTACCATATACCCGGCAATAAAATTCCAACCTTGCTCTACAGAAGTCCCATATACTTAAAAAATATTAAGGTTCCATCCTCCCGTTATGATTGCCACTACTTGGACATAGATAAACTGCAGTCACTTCGGGTTTTTAATGTCTAATACTCTGGTAGGCGGCTCATCCGCAGCCCTAATGCGGTTCTCTAACATGAGAACCTGCCACATGCCTCAGGAAAGCAGCAAAGGGATTTAAACTCGGCTGTTAATGATCTTTGGAGCACGGCTCAAACCCGAGTGCTTTGGCAGTGATGAATACTACCAAAACGTGCTAAGCTCAAACCCACTAACTATGCAGATCGATTCAGCTCTTTTTTTTTTTAGGTAATTAGTATCAAATTTAATGCTTATATGATTGCCGAAGAGTACTCACTTGAACAAAATGCTTTCTTTACAATGTTTTACAGTCCATCAGCTAGAAATTGAGCCAGCGGACAGCGCACCCCATTTTTATTCAATTAAGGATGTTTTTAAAAAACGTTTTTCCTGAAAAACGACCGCAGAGGAAGCCCCGCTCCCCTAAGTCCGCCACACAGCGCGGGGGCGGCCCCGGTACCACCGGCCGAGGAGGGGGAGGAAGCCGAGGCCTGGCCTGGGCCATCCATCCAGACCCTCCGACAGCTGCTCTACGAAACGAGGGGAGAAAACCCGGCCCTGCGTGCACGAAGCCTGGGTAAGGGCAAACACCACACATTCCCCCTCAAAGGGCAAACATCAGTCCCGCCGGCCGCCTGAGGAGACCCCCCCCCCCGGCCTGCCTCCCTCCCTTCCTCAGCGCCTCCCTCCGGCCAGGGCCAACCCCTCTCACCGAAGCAGACGGTCGCCAGGTCTCCGGTGGGGCTGGCTGACGGGTGGCGCGGGGTGTGGGGCTGACTCCGGCGCCCTCCGCCCGCTCCCCGCCGCACTCAAACGCCCGCGACAAAATGGCGGCACACCCGCACAACCCCCTCCCGCCTCCCACCGCCCGCGCCGAGCCGGCCAAAATGGCGGCGGCGGCGACGCGCAGGCGCAGAGCCCCGCGCCTCACCACGCCCCCTTCCTATTGGGCGGAGCGGCGCTGACGCACGGGCCGCCCCTTCGGCTATTGGTGCCCTGAGGCGGAGTGGGCGGGGCCCGGCCGTGCCGTGAGCGGGAGGGAGGAGGGGAGGCGGAAGAGCTCCCTCAGGCGGGCGGTGGCGGCGGGGCCGCCGCGGCCTGGCCGGGCTCCAGCGGGGCCGGTCCTCAGCGGCGCCGGTCCCCGGTTCCCCCCCGCCCTCAGGAGCGGGCGGGGGCTGATCCCGCAGGGGCAGCCCGGCGGGGCCTGGTCCGAGGGGAGGTTTTGAAGACCTGAGGAGGCCTCACGGGGCCTCCGCCCCCCCGCGGCCTAGCTGGGCCTGTGGCCTGGTTGTCCCCGGTGTGTCCCCGCTTTCTGCCGGGGCAGCCCCGGTGTGGGGCCCGACCGGGGCGGGGCGGTGTGAGGACCCAGAGCTGTTGGCAACACCGGAGCCGGTCCCAGCCCTGGCAGACGATGGCGCTGGCGGCCCTGCGCGGGGCCAGGCCGGGCTTGACTTGGCCTCAGCGTAGGGGCTGCTGGCGGGAGGCCCGCTGGGGCGAGGAGATAAGAACCGGTTCCTCCAGCCCCGTGGGGTGCGGTGCCTGGCGGGACGGGCGACGAGTCCCGGCCTGTGAGTGGGCCCCCTGCCCCTTCCCAATGCCCCCCAGACCCTCCTGCCCCTATGTGGCACCCCCGTGTCCAGCCACCCCTCCGGCACCCCCGGTGCAGGCTGGGGTCACCCGCCCCAGCTGTGCTGTGTCTGGGGGTGATTCGGGGTTGATGCCAGGCTCCGGGGCAGGGCGTGATGGAGGAACCAGAGCAGGGTGGAGACGGGGACGTCTCCAGGCGCTTGGGGTGACCCAGGGTGGCTTTTCCCCGTGACCCCGTGGCTCAGGAGAGGGAAGGCTCCCTGGTATCTCCGGGGGGGGAACTAGCAGGGGGACAGGGGGGAAACCCCGGCCCTGGAAACGAAGGAGCTGACATCACGCTTCTGGCTGGGTGGGTGCCTTTATTGTGGAGCTGAATCCCAGTGGGATCCCCCGGGTGTGCTGGGGAGCAGAGGGTGAGCTGGGAAGGGGTGGCAGCGGGGGGGGCTCTGCGTTTTGGGGACGCCACAGCCGGCTGCTGCGGGCTGGGGACCAGCCTGGGTCAGGCGTTCTCCCAGAAGAAGGTGTTGCAGGCCACGGTGAGGGCGGCCACCAGGACCACGTACTCCTGGAAGTCCACCTCCCCGTCGCCGTTCTCATCCAGGTCCTGCATGATCTTCTCCACCGCACCCGTGTCCTTCTGGGTCTGTGTGTGTTTTGGGGAGGAGGGGGTGACAGGGTGAGCCCCGGGGCTCGGCAGTCTGGTGGGATGCTGCTGCCCCGGGGCTCGGAGGGAAAGGGGGGACCCCCGGCCCCTGCGCCCCTACCTCCAGGAAGCAGCCCAGCTCGCTCTGCAGCAGCTCCTTCAGCTCCTTCTTGCTCAGCTTGTACTTGTCCCCCTCTTTGCCCGAGTAGTGATGGAAGACGTTGATGAGCGTCTCCATGGCCCCTTCCAGCTGCGACGCCATGGCTCCGGCTGCCGAGAGGAACCCGCTGCGTTACCAGAGGGGGGGGGGCAGCCACCAACCCCCCTCCCTTTGCCGCAAGGGGCAGCCCCCAAATTGCAGCCACCCCCTGCCCCTGTTGGGTTGCGTCGCATGCCGTGGCCTCCGCTCCGAACGCTCAGTGCTGGGCAGAGAGCTCACGGGGTTCGGGGCACCCCGCTGCGCCCCAGACCTCGATAGGGTGCTGCTGCGGGAGGGGACCCCATCCGCCTGCCCCCTCGCAGGGCACCCATGTCCCGGCCGGGACCTGCGCTCACCTGAGCTTCCCGCCGTGCTGCCCGCCCCGCTGCTCCGTGTGTGCCGGGCAGGGCCAGCCGGGGACGTTAAATAACCTCCAAGCCCCCTCCCTCCGGGAGGATCCGATACCGGGGCTGGACAGCCCGGCTGGCACCGCCGGGCCACCCCGCGCCGCCTTCATGGGGGCCGGGATACGGGGAGCCCGAACCCATGGCACCCCGTTCACCCCACACCGGCCCCGGCATGACACACAGGAGCGTTTCCAGCCCCACCGGTGCTTACGGGGCGGCAGTGGGCACAGGAGGGGTGGGCAGCGATGCCGAGAGTCACTTTGGGGTCTCCGTGGCCCTCCCCATGCTAAACCTCGGTGTCACTTCTTGCCACCACCACGGCCCTGTGGGGCAGCGGGATGCTGGGGGGTGCGGGGATGTGTGGGGTGGGATACGGGGTCACCCCCCCGTGCCGGCTCTGGGTGGTATCCTGCGCCGGGACCTGGCTCCGCTGGCAACTGCCATCCCCGTGGCATCGCGGCGCCCGGGGTCTGACCCCGCGGCGTCACCCGCTCGGCGCCCGCCGGCATCCCCCATCTGTCAGCGCTGCGGTGCCATGCCGGATCCGTCCCCAACCCCTCCTCCCCCCGGGGCTGATAAGGTGCGGGTATCCGATGTCCTCCGGCCTCGCAACGGGAGCCAGCCGGGGGCCGGGGGGAGCTGGTGGGGGCTATCGGGTGACTCAGCCCCGGCCCCCTGGGGCCACCCGCTCCCCGAACACAGAAAGGCCTCTTGTCAAATTAAAAAAAAGCCCCACAATCCCGGCCGGGAGGTTGCTCCAGCAACGGCTCCGGCCAAGAAACCAGATTCCCGAAGCTGGCAATGGCCGATGCTGATAATCCCGGCCTCGCCGTGGCTCTTGTTACGGCCCCGTATCCGCGCGGGGCCGAACCCACTGCGGTCTCCCAGCGGTGCTGAGCCCCCAGACTCAGATGGGCACGATCGTGTCATCCCCCCTATTTTGGGACACCCCCCTGGCAGGGGGGGCTGCCGGGGAGGTGCTGGCACTGCGTCGTGGCTTTTCGCAAGAGCCGGGTGGTGCCGGGCTCTTTATCCCGGATTCCAGTCCTAATTTGGGATTAATTATATCCTGCTCCCTCCGTTTCCATCTCCCGCACTTCCTGTCCCCGCGGTTGGGAAATGCCATGGACACGCGGCATCTCCCCCCCCCCCCCCCCC
>VUYV01000688.1:169636-186459 GCA_008711295.1 Anarhynchus alexandrinus | reverse complement strand
CCCCATCCCCATCCCCATCCCATCCCCATCCCATCCCATCCCATCCCCATCCCATCCCCATCCCCATCCCGCTCCCTGGGGATCGGGATGCGGCCGAACCGCCCCTCCCCGCAGGATGTCCCCTCCCTGGAGGAGAAGATGAGTGAGCTGGACGTGAACAACGACGAGGAGCTGAAATTCGGGGAGTACTGGCGGCTCATCGGGGAGCTGGCGAAGGCCATGCGGAAGGAGAAAGCAGGGAAGAAGAAAGCCCCCCAGTGACGGGGCTGGTGGGGAGACTCAGCCCCGACACCGAGATAATAAAAGGTTTCCCCGAGCCTGAGCATCACTGCTGTTCTTACCGGGGGGGTCCCAATTTGGGCAGCCCATCTCATCCCCCCACCTGCATGTGCCCATGGCCATGCTGTGCCCACGAGGGCACCGGCTCAGCGCCATGAGCAGAGGGTTGGGGCTCGCTCTGCGTCAGGGCAGCTGTGATGGATGGGGGTCGGTCCCAAATGGCCTTTTGCACCGATCTGGCTTGCGGGGTGCCACCCTGCACCCCACAAACGCCTTCCTGCCGGGCTGTGGGGCTGCTTAGCGCGACCCCGATGGGTGGCAGAGATGCTGTTGGGACTGGGGTGGGGTGTGGGAGCATCTCCGGCAGCGATGCCGCGGTGGCCACCACCTCCAGGGCATCAATGCCCGTCTTCTCTGGGGTCTTGGGTGGCACAGAGTCGGGGGGACACCTCCGCTGGCACAGCATGTCGCTGGCTCTGCACCCCGATCCCGCCGTCCAGCTCCCAAATCCCATCGCCGCTGCCAAACGGTGAAATCCCCACCATTGGGGGGTGACCCATTCCCCAAACCATCCGGTGCCCGGCGACCGGTTTGGCTGTTCCCACGCGGTGTTTAAGGCGGTTGTGCCGTACGGGGCTGGATGGGGAACCATCCCTGTGGCCCGGGAAAGGAGGCGTTTCCCCGGCCCCACGCTGGCCCCGCGCCAGGCTCCGAAAATGAGACGCCTTGCACCACCACCGCCGCCGCAGCTGGCGGCGCGCGGGGAGCTCCCACTCACACCTCCCCGCGGTATAAAACCCCCGGCCGCGCCGCAGCCCGCCCAGACCCAGGAGAGCCCGTGGAGCAGGTAAGTGGCCCATCCGCCACCGCGGCGTGGGGGTCCGGTGCCCGGGGTGGGGGTGGGGGTCCCACCACCCCTCTGCATATCCTCCCCCCATCCCAACCTTTGCTCCCACGCTCGGCTCTGCCACGACTTGCCGCTGGAGCAGGGACGCTCCTGCCGTCGGGACGTGTCCCGGCAGCTCACCGCATCCTCGCCCTGCGCTCAGTCCCGGCGCCGAAGGAGGGGAAACTCCCNCGAAAGCTGAGCTTGGCTTTCTTCCCCCCACCACCAGCTCCCCGAGACCTCGTCGGAGAGGACAACCCCACCGCCGCCGCCACTGAGGACCTACAGACCCCGCGAGGAGCAGCATGGGCCAGTGCAACTGCCGCAAGAAGCGCAAGGTCCACGAGCGATGCCGCGGCACCGGGAGGGATGGGACACCCACACCACCACCCCCCGGTGGGATGCGGGGCGCGGGGGTGACCCCGTACGGCCCCGTCCCTCGGAGCACAGCCCTGGGGTGACTCGGGGCAGCACGGCCGCTCCAGCCCCATCCTGGAGCAAGACTCCAGCGGCGGAGCCGGCACGGGGGGCTGTTTTGGGGTTCGGCGACGCTGCCCCGGCGCTGGGTAGGGGGAACTTGTTGCCGCGGACTTGAAAACCCCTTGAAAGCTCGGGGAACCGGGCAGCTTTCTCCAGCTCCCGCGGACCCACCTTCGGGAGCTGCGCCCGCCCGCTCCTTGCGACACCTCTCCAAGGATGCCCACCGGGCAGAAAGTCGCCTGTTTTCCTCGGCTTTCAAACGGGAGATGCCCACCTTTGCACCCGCGGAGGATTTGGCCCCGGCCGGCTGAGCCGGGGCGCCGGGCCGAGGCTCCGAAGATTGTTGGGTTCTTCCTAATGGGCATCGCCTGATGTGGTTTCGTAGTGTTTCGCGGGGAAAACCGCAGATGCTGTGTTGAATCACCGCCGTTTCCCTTCAAACGCGGCTTTGGCTAATTAGCGCGAGTGGCCGGGAAGCCCGGCGCGTGGGTCTGGCTGGGCGCTGCCCCTCCACCACTCCACCCCACCGGGGAAGGGGTCTTCAGCCCTCTACGGGGAGGGAGAGGGGCTCCTGCCATCGCCAAACCCCATCCCGGCGGGCGCCCGGAGTCGTCCTGGGCACTGACTCATTCTGCCATCCGCCGCTTGTGCAAAGGAGAGGAAGAACCAGTCCGGACGGCCGCGGCGGCCCCCGTGCGCCGTGGGTGTAGCGCCTGGAGACGCCGGGGTGGCTGAGCCTCGCTGGCCCCGGGCAGGGAGAAGTCCGGGCAAGCAGAGACAGGGAGGGGGGTGACATGGCCGTAGGGAGGGGTGTCACATCCAGATGGAGGGGTACGGCGGCTGTAGGGGGGTACGGCAGCTGTAGGGGGATATGGCAGCTATAGGGGGTGTATTGAAGCTGGGCAGAGCCTGTATGGAGGGACGCAACATCTGGGCGGTGGGTTCTCACATCTGTATGGTGGGGTCTCACACCTGTATGGAGTGGTCTCGCGTCTGTATGGAGCGGTAGTGGGGGTGTCACATCTGTACAGTGAGGGCTCACATCTGTGTGGGGGGGTCTCGCATCTGTACAGTGAGGTCTCACACCTGTAGAGTGAGGTCTCACATTTGTGGGGGGTCTCACATCTGTACAGTGAGGTCTCACATCTGTGTGGGGTATCCTCACACCTCTACAATGGGGTCTCACATCTGTACGGAGGGGTATCATGTTGATACGGAGGTTTACCCCATCATTGAGGAGGGGTTGAACATCTGCAGAGGACACATCTGCTCTGGGGGGTGTCCCACCTACTCGGGGGCTTGTCCTGTCCATCTGGGGGGGGTGTCCTTATTCATCCAGTTGGGTGTCCCACCGGTGCTCACCCTCTGTCCCCCCACTCCCCGTGCAGGACTGCCAGGAGCTCACCGACGTGGAGCGGGCCATTGAGACCGTCATCAACCAGTTCCACTGCTACGCGGTGAAGGGGCAGAAGGAGTACCTGACGCCCAACGAGATGCAGGAGCTGGTGGTGCAGAAGCTGCCCCACCTGGGGAAGGTGAGGACAGAGCCCTGGAGGTGGGCAGGGGGAGCTGGGGTGGGCACGGGCTGCCTGCGGGACCCCCCCGTTCCCATCACCCTGATGTTTTTCTGCCCCCTCTGCAGTGCGTTGGACCACTGGAAGAGAAGATCGAATGCATGGGAAACCCTGACGAGGCCAAGCTGGAGTTTGGAGAGTACTGGGACATGATGGGGGACGCGGCCAAGGGCTGCCGGAGGAAGTAGAAGGTGGCGGGGGACGGGAAGGCGCCCGAGGCCTCAGGCTCTGCACCGAGAAGCGCGAGAGGCTGCTGGTCCCGGTGGGATGCGCCTGGGAAAACACAGCATTGCTCCCGCCGGGGCTCATCTCCTCCCCGCGTCCCCCGGCCGGGGCGGTGGGATCCCCCTCCCCGGCTCCATCCCTACCCTCTCTCACCTCTCCTTCCCGTCAGGATAACTCCCTTCCCATCCCCAGCTCTGGCCCGTGCCGTGGCGGGAAGGAGGTGGTAAGGGGGTTCCTGGCTCCGGCTCCGGACCCACCTTTCTCCGTCCTTTGCTCCAGAGCCTTTACCCCCCCAGGATTGTCCCACCTCCGGTCCCCAAAACCCCTCCGGTTGCAGGTCCCCCAGCCCCGGAGCATCGCAGCGAGAAGGACTCGGCTCCTTTCCCCCAAAAGCCCTTGGATGTGCGGGCTTGTCCCCCCCGACCCCGTGCCCTGCCACCCGACGGGACCCCCTTTGCTGCAGTTCTGCCTCGTGCTTCGAGCACTTTTTTTTGGGGGGGGGACATCCCAGGCTCCGGCGGGTCGGCACCAACGTTGGCGTGCGTGGCCTGGGTGTATTCCCTGCACTTCCCCCGGGTGCGGGGACCGTGGTGCCCTGCGCCTGCCCAGGTTTTGGGGTGCTACGCCGGGGTGTGCCGCCTAACACGGTGCTCCCCCGACTTGCCCCTCGCCGGGGATGCCGCCCCCCTGGCTGGCGGCCGGGCTCGGGGCTGGGACGGTGGCGGGTTGTTCTTGGCTTGCGTCACTTGCAACCGTTTTTGTATAAATTAATAAAGGAAAACATCGTGGAAAAAAAAAAAACCCAACAACTGGGATGGGGCTGAGCTCATTTGTCCTTCGTGGGAGAGGGAAAGCGGGGAGCAGCGGGGGACGGGGCTGCGGCGAACGGGGCTGTGAGCATCGCTCGCGGCTGGGTTGCACAGTCCCGCTGGCCCCAGTGCAGAGCACGAGGGTGCAAGGGGTGCTGCGGGCATGCGAGGGATGCTGCAGGTGTGCAAGGGATGCTGTGAGCATATAAGGGATGCTGCAGGCATATAAGGAATGCTGCAGACATGCAAGAGATGCTGCGAGCATATAAGGGATGCTGTGGGCATGCAAGGGATTCTGCAGATGTGCAAGGGCTGCTGCGGGCATGCAAGGGCTGCTGCAGACATGCAAGGGATGCTGCGGGCATATAAGGGATGCTGCAGGCATATAAGGAATGCTGCAGACATGCAACAGATGCTGCGGGCATATAAGGGATGCTGCAGACATGCAAGAGATGCTGCGGTCATATAAGGGATGCTGCGGGCATGCAAGAGATTCTGCAGACGTGCAAGGGATGCTGTGGGCATATAAGGGATGCTGCGGGCATGCAAGGGATGCTGCAGGCATACAAGAGATTCTGCAGACGTGCAAGGGATGCTGCAGACGTGCAAGGGATGCTGTGGGCATATGAGGGATGCTGGGGGCATATAAGGGCTGCTGCAGAGGTGCAAGGGATGCTGTGGGCATATGAGGGATGCTGTGGGCATATAAGGGCTGCTGCAGAGGTGCAAGGGATGCTGCAGGCATGCACGGTGCCATGGGTGTGCGTGAGCACTGTGGGTGTGCGCAGTGCTGCGATGGCCGCGGTGCTGTGGGTGTGTGCGGCACCGCGGGCGTGCGTGTCACCACGGGTGTGCGTGTGTGGGCACTGAGGGTGTGCACGGGGCTGTGCGCGTCCCCAGTTCCCGGGGTGGCTCATGCCCGGCAGTCCCCGTCGTGGGGACCCCACAAGCAGAGCCGGGGCTTTGTGCGTGTGGCTCTGTGCTGGGCTGGAGGGAGCCCAGAGACCCCAAAATCCTGAGCTCAGAAAGACGTGGGGGCTGTGAGGTCAGCAGCAAGATCCCACCTGCGCCGGGAGAGCGTGGGATTTCTGTCTAATTACCGCAAATTAGAAAACAGTAAATGCCGCAAAGCGGTGTCTCACTGGGACGGAACAATTAGCTCAGGCACCGAGCGCACGGAGAGCGGAGGAATGGGCTCGAGAGGGTGCAGGGCACCCACCGAGTGTGGCTATCCCACCTTTTTTCTACCATCTGGGGCGTTCCTGCTGAGCTCTGTGTCCCAGAGGAGCCCATGGGCAACCCTGGAGGACCCCATGGGCAACCCCGGAGGATCCCATGGGCAACCCCGGAGGATCCCATGGGCAACCCCGGAGGACCCCATGGGCAATCCTGGAGGACCCCATGGGCAACCCCGGAGGACCCCATGGGCAACCCTGGAGGACCCCATGGGCAACCCCGGAGGATCCCATGGGCAACCCCGGAGGTGCGATGGGGACGGGGGACCCCCAGAAAGGGAGAGGTTGAAGCACCCGCGTCACCTTGCGAGGCTCTGGGCTGTGGGGGGATGGAAAAAAAAATAGATGAGCAAAACCAAACCAAACCAAACCCCAAAGAAATGTGATGAAACCCGAGGCCGGGCCAGGGCGGCAGGTCCTCCCGGGGCTGGTGGCCGGCGCGGCAGCACCGACACCGCGGCTCGGCCACAGGCCACCCTCTGTCTCCTCTCACCTTGGGGTGGATTTCACAATGAGAATGACTATTTATTGTTCCTGCCATGGAAATAAATACATGGAAATTAAGCAGAAAGGTGTGGTGTGCATTTAATTAGAGACAGGAAATGTGTCAAATGGTTGGGGTGACGGATGGGGGGAAAAAGGGGAGCCGGGGCTCCTGGATCCTCTTCCCAGCACCTGGCTGGGAATGTGCCGTGGGAGTGGGGAGTCCTGGGTCCTATTTCTGGTTTGGTGACCCCGGCGTGACGGTGCGCTGCCGGGAAGGCGGCAATTCCATCCTCGTGAGCCATCCTCGTTAAGTATTTGTTGTATCTGGAAAGTCCTCGGAGGTGGTAGGAACAGCTCAGCCCGTGCCAGGGTGATCGGTGCCCCTCGGTGAGTCAGCGCCGACCCACGTGGGCACGGCACCGCGCTGGTGGAAACACCGAGAAACGGCGTTTGTCCATGCCAGGGTGGCCGCTGTGTGCAGGATCTCCAGGGTACCCATCACGGTGGTCACCAAAATGCCCAAAAACGGGGCTCGGTGTCCCCCCTCTGCAAAGGGTCCCACGGGGCAGAGCTTGTCCACGAGAAGCCATACTGCTCCTGGTCCTTCAGACCCAGAGCTGGTGGGGACCAGGGGAGAGACGGACCTCACCGGGGCTGTCAAAATGGCTGGGAACTGTCTTGTGATGGGTTTGGATGGTACGTGGCGGCTCTGAGCACACGCACACACCCTGGATGCCTTGTAAAAATAAGGGCCTGGATGTGGTTGTGACATCTGCCAGGCACAGGAGGGTAATGAAAGCCCATGATTCAGAGGTGAGCTGTTTGCCCTGCAGGGTCGGGGAGGGATTCCCACCCTCCTGGGATGTTGCATCAACGACACCGACACCAGAGCATCTCGGCCGAGAACGGGTTTGCTTCCTCCCAACCGAGATTAGGAAGAAGCCAGTGGAGAGCTGAGATGACNTTTTTTTTTTTCCGGGTCAGGAGTCCCGAAGGTCCTCTGAGCAGGTGGCTCCTGCCTGTAATATATCACCTCCTGCTTTGCATCCCTAAATATGCAGCTCCCAATAATGCCGGTATCTAATCTTGGCATCAAATCGCTGCGCCATGGCTCGGGTAGACATACAGGGGTACAATTTGCTGGGAAAATTAATTAGGGATGTGACTTTACAAGCACAGCTACCAGCTGAGAAGAGCCTTATCTGTCCCAGTGCACCTAGAGATGGCTGGAGCTGGATACGGCCCCGCTTGGAGCTGGATACGGCCCCGCTTGGAGCTGGATACGGCCCCACTTGTGCTTTCGTGGCCTCAAAGACCCACACCAACCCCTTTCACCCTTGAGAATGAGTGGTTTTGGTTCAAATAAACGATGTCCCCCACCTTGCCGGGCACACCGGAGCGGAGTGATGGGTGCGCGGGGCGGTTTGGAGCAGGGTGGGTGGTGGGGATGCTCCGCGGGATGCAGGAGCCGGGTTTTCGGCTGGTGCGTGGCTGGATGGCGGTGGGTTTGCCAACCCCGGGACCAGGCTGGAATTACGCTGTGACCGGTAAAACCACCACTTCCCACCACCCCTTCCAGACGGTGGGTTCCTTTGGGGTGGTCCCCAAACACCGGCCATCACCCCATAGCCACGTCTGTGCACAAGAGCATCCCCCGGCAGGGAGCCGGAGCCGCTGCGGGTCCCTGCTCGCGCCGACCCGTCGGGGTGTTGCAATCGCAGGGAACCATTCCCCAGGTGAGCTCCAGCCCGGGAACGCCCTGGGAACGTCAGGGAGGGGCGGGAGCCTCTTTAAAAACCTGTCTGGGCCCGGCGGTATGGGTGCAAGGTGAGGAGTAGAACGGGCGTAATTGTTTCCCACTGCTCCTGCTGCCAAACCGGTGACCGACGGACACAGCGGGACCCCCGGACGGAGCCAGGTGAGGCTCTGAGATGGGGAGGAGAAAGCCAGCGCCGGGGATCCTCATGGTGGGGGGGAATATTCAACCCGGCAGCAGCCCTGGGACGTGCCGCCGCGCGTTGGGTTGGTGGAAAACCCCTTTGGCAGCGCCGCGCGCGCGGGGCCGGGGTGGAGGGGACCCGCTGGATGCAGGGGGAGCAGCGGGGGGAGCCGGGCTGGGGGGTGGTCCAGCACCATCGATCTCCGCCGCCTATGGAGACCCCGGCTCATGGGGTTGCCGGTGGGGTCTGGCACCTGGAAAAGGGGTATTTCCCCCCTGTTTTGCCCACGGGAGCGTCGGAGCTGTGCCCATCTGTGGGTCCGGGCTCTGGGCACCGCGTGGGAGGAAGGCGATGGAAAGGTGAAAGAAGAGGGGGAAACCGCGGCGGCAGCAGCGGAGCAGCCAGCGAGCCCCGTCCTGCCCATCCCGCCCTGCTGTGGCCGTGCCGGTGTCCCCACGTCCCACCGCGGTGACAATGTCCCCATGCCCTGGGGGATGCACGCGGCTGGGGCCGAGGCGCGGGTGACGGTGAGGCCGTGCGGGCTGCGCCGTCGCGGATGCGCTGGTGCCGTGAGTCAGCGGCCAAGCAGCAGCCGTGATGCCCCGAGGACGGGGTGGGCACTGGTGGCGGGGGACCGGCGACGCCGGCGTGGGGTCTGCACATGGGGACCCCAGTGGGGGCAGGGGGGCGGGTGTGCCGTGGGGGCTTTTGCACCCTTTTTTTTTGGGCGATTAATGGCCCAGGATGAGGAAAGATGGTGCCAGAGGTCTCCAGTGGGCGGCTCTTGCCGTGCCGTGCTGGCACTGCAGCTCACAGAGGATCCTCTGCCTGTGCTGGGACAGTTCGAAAGCCACCCTGGTGCCCACCGTCCTGTGAGCTGGGGACAACCCCCGGTCCCGGGACTAGGTGGCCCTGGGCCATGGCATAGCGGAGGCTCCCAAGAGGACACGGATGGCTCGGGAGGGGACCCAGCCATGCCGAGGCACGCAGGGACGAGCGCGGGGAGCCCGGGGCTGAGCCTTGTGTCTCTTCTCACCACCCCGATGAGCCGCCGTCCTCATCCTGGGGCTGAATTGGGGAAGATGGGTGCGAAGAGAGAGGGGACGTGAGCCAAGTTTGGGGTGCCGGGGCAGGTCTTGCTCCCAGGGAGCAGCTGGGCTGCAGACACCCTCCTGGATGACATCCCCGGAGTCGGGGACAGCGCTGGGACACCCCTTCTGGGGTCACGCATGCCACCTTGTTGGCTTCCCATGCGGCCGCCGCTGCCGTGAGGGTCGCCGGTGTAAAGCAGCACGGCTCCAGCGAAACGACGGGGAGCGACGCGCCCCCAGCTTGCCCCGACGGGGCAGGAAAGAGTGAAAGAGGACAAGGTGACGCCTTTTCCGTCCCTGCCTGCCTGCATCCTGCCCAGGATGCGGACGCCGGACCCCGTGACGGGGACCATCCTGTTGGGTCCATCCATGGGAAGGAGCTTCCTGGCTTGGGGCAGCCTCGGGACCGCGGACTGAAGAGGGGGGACCCCAGAAATCAAGAGGACAGGCAGGATCGGACCCTGGGGTGTGGGGGATGCTCGCGCTGGGCTCCTGGGGGGCTCAGGCAGGTCCAGACCTGCCCCGTCGGGGTGTTCCCGGAGCCGTGAAGCAAGAGGAGGGCTGGCCGGTAATTCCTGCCCTTGTCCCGCCGCCGCCGCCATGGCTCCCAGCCCCATTCCTCCCTAATGAGCCCTGGGAACCGTCGGCCGCGGCCCGTCGGGCGCTGCGCAGCCCCCGCGGCCCCGGCGCCATAATTGCCGTCCCCGTCCCACGCGCGGGGGCGGCCGCCCCGGGGGGGCAGGTGGGGCGGTTGGTGTGGGGCGGGTGCTGCGATGGAGCCGGGGCAGGTAGCAGGGAGGATTTTTTTTGGGTTTTTTTTGGGGTGATCCTGTATGAGCAGCAATGTGGGAGACCAGCACCCCGCTGGCCTTTTGCCTTTCCGCGGGGGATGGTTTTTTTGCCTTTCTGGGGGCTTGTGGTCACCCCGGGGCTGGTGGCAGTGGAGACCCCCATGCATGCCTTGAGTGATGGCGCGCCGCGTGCCCTTCCACCCCTTGTCCTCGAGCATGGGCACATGGAAGGGAGGGTGTCCCACGGCTCCCATCCCTCACCCCCGTCCCCGCAGGTGACCGCAGGCAGCGATGGCGGAGTGCACGGAGCTGGAATGGGCCGTCCAGGTGCTGGTGAACAACTTTGACAAGTACTCCAGCCGCCGCTGCTGCTGCAAGAAGCCGCGGCGCATCAGCAAGAAGGATTTCCGCAAGATGCTGAGCTGCGAGCTCAACCACATGCTGACGGTGAGGCCGGGGGCGCACGGGGCTCCTCACGCTTCACGGGGTGTCCCCCCTCATCCCACCCTCCACCCCGCTTTCCCCAGCATGAACGACTCCACTTTCTCTCCCCCCCCCCAGGACACCGGGAACCGCCGGGCGGCCGACAAGCTCATCTGCGACCTGGATGAGAACAAAGATGGGCGCATCAGCTTCGAGGAGTACTGGACCTTGATAGGCGGCATCGCCAGCCCCATCGCCCAAATCATCCGCCAGCAGGAGCTGAGCGTCAAGCACACCAAGTAGCTGCCGCCGTCGGACCCTCCTCGGGCTCAGCGCCCCCCCACCCCACTTCCCCGGGTCCAACCCCTGCTTCTCCACGGCTCTCCCGCTTCTCCCCTCTCCCGCTGCCCAGCCCCAAATTGCCCCGGGGCACCCCGGTCTCCCACGGCTTTGCCGACCGAGCCATGCCAGGGTGCGATCGGGGCGGGAAGACCCCGTGGGTGGGAGCTGAGGGGGGGGTGCGTGAGGCCATCACAGCCTCAGGGGGGGCTCCTCCTTGCCCCACGCCACGCCGTCCCTGCCCTCATCCTCTTCTGCAAGCCCTGTCCTCGCTGGGCTGACTGGGCAAGAACGAAAAGGGGGATGCTTCCCCTCATCTGGGACACGAATTCTGTCTGTTCTCAGACCTTGGGCTGGCAGAAACCCCATGGCGACTGGGACCGCCCCCCCATCCTTCTCCCCATGGAGCTCCCCCTTGAAATCAGGGATCTTGGGAAAAAGGCCTCCATTGCCCCTGCCCAAGCTGGTGGAGGGTCTGCCCTGCCCGCATTGCTCGCCGCTCCGGTCCTTCGGGTTCGGGGAGCGGCGCGGTCCCGTCCGGGCAACACCACCGCCGGTTATTTATTGCAGCAATAAAGTTTGGAGGAGCAAAGGGGTGACGCTGAGGTTCTGCCGTCCCGGGGGCTTCTCCCCCCTGCAGCACGAGGGGATGCAGGGGGACCGAGGGAGTCGGGGCGGGGGGGTCTTCCCCGTCCCCCATCACCCACGCAGTCATGGCTGGTGATCACGCCCAGGGCCGGGCTCCGTGAAGCTGATGGAGCCACCACGAGGTGTCAGCAGACACCGTGGCCTCCCGGCGCCCCGCCAGCCCCGCAGCACCCCAAATTGCTGCCTGGGGCACAGGGTGAGGCTGCCGCTGCCACATGTCTTGGGGTGGGGGATGATGGACCCTCTCTGTGTCCCCCTGAGCAGCCTGGGGCTGCAGCCCCACAGCCGTGCACCGCGAGGACATGGCCACCCCAAACCCGGGGCGTCATGGGGGGATCCCCGTTCCTCTCCTGCATCTCGACGCATTGCGCGTCCCCCAACTCGGGATAGGGACGGGGGAAAGCTCCACGGTCCCGTATGTGCCGGCTCACCCCGGGATGGCGGTTGCTCGGCGGGGAACATGCCACCGCTTGGCTCGAGGGGCCCCGTGATGCCCACCAGTGCTGGCAGCCCACACTCGGCGATTGTCCACTGGGAGGGGACTTGGCGAGCACGGCGGTGGCCCCCCGCCACGACCCCCACTCCCACGGCAGCGGGGATGTCAGCACCTCAAAACCAGGACCCCCACCATCCCCTTGTTGACCCCGCTGCTCCCCTCCACGATGCAGGAGCATCGCCGCCTCCTGCCCGTCCCCCTGCCCACCTTCCCCGGCCCCGCAGCACCGGAGGGGGGGTCCCGGGCAAACTGGGGGCGCCCGCGTGGGAGACGTAGCTGGGGCAGGGCTGGGGCTGAGTCACGACGGAGGAATCCCTCTCGGGCGAGGGCAGGGCTGGTGACTCACTCCGCTGTTTATGGGGTGAGCGGGGCTCGGCCGGGCGCTGCGCCCGGCTGCTCGCACGGGATGCCGGCGAGCCGGCGGGATCCCGGTTAGATTTTTGGGGTTTTTCCACGAAGCACCCTCAAGGTGAGGGGCGACCAGCCCCCGGCATCTCATTTCTAGATGCAGGATGTGCCGCAGCGCACGGAAACGCTGCAGGATATCCCGTCCCTGGAGGTGTTCACGGCCAGGTTGGACGGGGCTTGGAGCAACCTGGGCTGGTGGGAGGTGTCCCTGCTCCTCCTGGAAAGCCCCGGGGCGCTTTGCACAGCGCCATACGGCAGGCGGGGAGGGGGACGGTGCAGGGGCTGTGTAACGGGGACGGGGCTGCCAGGCTCCGCAGCTGGCCCGGATTTAGGGAGCTCAAACCCACGCTCCTGTCCTCGTGTCACCGCCAGGATCAGCTCCGGGCACCCTCTGCCAGCTGCTGACCCAGTCCTGGCGGTGCAGCAGCCCCGAGGTCCCACATGGAGGAAGATTTCAGAAAATGCCCCAAATACCTTCATAGAGTCACGGAATAGTCAGGGTTGGAAGGGCCCTCTGGACCTCCCCCAGTGCCACCCCCCGCCAGGGCAGGGGCACCTCCAGCAGTGGCACAGGACGGTGTCCAGGCGGGTTTGGAATGGCTCCAGAGGGGGAGACTCCCCCACCTCTCTGGGCAGCCTGTGCCAGTGCTCTGCCACCCACACAGGAGAGAAGGCCCTCCTCAGGTGGAGATGGAACTCCCTATGGTCAAGTTTGTGCCCATTCCCTCTTGTCCTGTCACTGGGCACCACTGAAAACAGACTGTTCCCATCCCCCTGGCACCCTCCCTTTGGGGATTTATAAGCGTTGATGAGATCCCCCTCAGTCCTCTCTTCTCCAGACTAAAAAGCCCCAAGTCCTTCAGCCTTTCCTCATCAGAGAGATGCTCCAGTCCCCTCCTCATCTCTGTAGCCCTTTGCTGGACCCTCTCCAGCAGTTCCCTGTCCTTCATGACCCGGGCAGCCCAGAACTGGACACAGTGCTCCAGATGTGGCCTCACCAGGGCAGAGCAGAGGGGGAGGATGACCTCCCTCCACCTGCTGGCCACACTCTGCTTGATGCCCCCCAGGATGCCATTGGCCTCCTTGGCCACCAGGGCACATTGCTGTCTCACGGCCATCCTGTTGTCCCCCAGGACTCCCAGGTCCCTTTCCACAGAGCTGCTCTCCAGGAGGTCAGCCCCCAATCTGTACTGGTGCATGGGGTTATTCCTCCCCAGATGCAGGACCCTACACTGGCCCTTCCCCACCCCAGGTCTTCTCCAGCTGCCACATCTCTGGGAGAAGGAAGACATGTTTCCTTGGCACTCACCAGAGACCGACAGGTTGGCTGTCTTTGAGATGCTCGAGGCCGGGCCACCTTCGCCAGACGAGGATTTACCCTGAGCTCCCTCCTCCAAACCAAACAGGCTTTTGCGGCTGGGTGGCAACGACAACACAACTGGGGGTTTGCAGGGAAAAGCCCTCCCCGGTGCTCCCCCCGGGAGCAGCCCCCTGCCAGGATGGCCACCACCCTGGAACGAGCCCTGGCTTCCAGCATTGCCACCTTCCACGGGTGCCCGGGGAAGGAGGGTGACAAACACCAGCTGAACAAGGGTGACCTGAAGGAGACGCCCATCTTCATGGGGGTGAGCGTGGGGACACCTGGAGCTGAGCCCCACCAGCATCCTCACATGTCTCCCCACCACTGGGGCAGATGTGGGGTTCAGGGAAGGGCTCAGTCCTCCCTGAAACAGGGTCCCTCCTCATCTGCCGAAACCACCGTCGTGGTTGGTGCCTACCCGTGCCGGCGAGCGCCATCCTTGACCCCGCTGGTGCTCTGCACCAGGAACAACCAGGTGAGCACTGTTTCTGTGTGATGGTGAAGGAACTGGAGGGCGAGGACAACATGATGGACTTCAAGGAGTATGTGGTCCTCCTGGGCTGCCTCAGCATGTTCTGTAACGACTTCAGTGCTAAGGATCATGGTGCCACCGGCCAGCGCTGAGCTCGAATAAAACTGCTGTCACCTCCCCAGCCCTGCTGTTTCATTTGCACTGGGGTCAGTGGGATGGGAGTTCTCGGGACCTTCTGTCTTGGGGATTCCTGAGCCACCCAGAAATCTGGAGGTGTGGGGGACACCACAGTGATGGCTTAAGGAGGGGGGACACGGGCTGGTGAGCAGCTTTGTCTGGGAAGCCCCAAGGGATGCCCCAGTCCTTCCCAGTCCCTGCGCCCACCCCTCGCCCCCTAGATCCCCCAGCAGTAGGGCCGGCAGCTCCTCCCAGCAGCGCCCAAACCCACCCGCCCTCCCCGCTAATGGGATCACACAGCTCGTTAGGCAAAAATGAGGCGCGGGCGAAACCGCCTGCGCGGAGCCGCTGGGAAAGCCTGGAGGCGAGGGGGGCTGCACGGGGCGCGCGGGGCAGTGCCACCCTGGCCAGGCTATAAATGCCCATCGCGCTCCGGCTGCAGCACCCCGGTTCCTCGCCGCTGCCCGACCTGCGCCCACCCCGGTGAGTCTCCGCTCCCCCTCCTCGTGTAGCTCTGCTTTCCGGCTGCAATTTACCCCGAAACGCCTCCCCGAGAGGCACCGGGGTCTCTGCCACCCCTCCTGGAGGTCCTCTGCAGAACCCCACCGGGTCCTCCACAGCACTATGGACCGATTTGGGTAGGGTGGTGGGGAGGGACCCCCGTTGCCTGGATGGACCCCATTGCCTGGGTGGACCCCGTTGCCTGTCCTGACCTCATCCCCGGTGCTCTGCCCTCCAGGCGCGCAGACAGCTGGCGATGGCGTGTCCCCTGGAGCAGGCGCTGGCCGTGATGGTCACCACCTTCCACAAGTACTCGGGGAAGGAAGGGGACAAGTACAAGCTCAGCAAGTCGGAGCTCAAGGAGCTGCTGAACAAGGAGCTGCCCATCTTCGGGAGCGTGAGTGGACGTGGGGGGCACATCCCTCGGAGGTGGTGGCGTGGGGGCAGGAGCAAACCAGCCCGGGGTCTTTCAACGTAGCAGGGTGAAAACCGGGGCGGTCTCTGAATTTCCCCAAAGCGCGCGCGATGCGACGCACCGAGACCTCGTGCTTTAGGGGGAGAAGGAGGGATGAGGCCAGGAGGACCCGAGCCGGACCGTGCGCAGACCGAGAGGAAACTTGGCTGCCTTATTCCCACAGAAATATTTTGATTGGCAAAAAAAAAAATAAAAATCATGCTCCGATTTATTTTTATTTTTTTTTCCCCTCCTTTTTTCTTTTTAACCCCCACTTACCCTTCTGGCTTGTGGTTTAAACTGGGGGGGAGGGAGGAGAAATTTTTTTTAGCCCGACTTCTTCACGACCGAGAGGTGTATTTGCTGTAGGGAGGAGAAATTTTTTTAGCCAAACTCCTTCCGTATTTGCTGTCACCGTGCCAGCACGCCCCAGGCCATAGGTATGCCACCTGCGTTTCCAAAGGCCACCTCCTCCCATGGGCGAGGAGAAAACCCTCCTTCAAGGCAAGGGGAGGGCAGCCCAGGCTTTTTACACCCTTCCTTGCGTGCAGCGGGGCTGGATGGAGAAGCACCTCGCTCCTCCGTGCGCCCCCAAAACCCCTTACCCCCCACCGCCCTCTTCCCCCCCCTCGCAGAAGCAAATGGACGAGGGGGAGTTTAAGAGGCTCATGAACGACCTGGACCACAACAAGGACAGCGAGGTGGACTTCAAGGAGTACGCCTGCTTCCTGGCCTGCATCACCATGGGCTTCAACGAGTTCTTCAAGGACGGCCCCACCAAGCAGCCCCGCAAGAAGTGACCCCCCCTGCCCCCCGCTGCATCGCCGCCGGGCGTTCAATAAAAGCTTTTTCCAAAGCCTCGGTGTGCATCAGCAGGTTTTTGGGTGCCCTAGGTTAGCGGGCAGCCGGGTGACTCACGCTTTCCTCCCGCTCCTCCGTGGGATTTTCCACGGCGCGACTCAGCCCCGGGAGGCATTTTTTATTTCTTTTTTTTTTATTATTATTTTTTTTTTTTTTAAAAAGCCTGAGCTAAACAGCTCAGCGCCGCCTCCGAGCAACGTACTGGGACATCCCCCCTCCTTGCTGGCTCGGGGAGAGGTTCAGCGCGTATTTAGCTCAAAACATTGGAGTTTTCCTGCACAAACAAGCTGCCCTGGGCAACGCGTTGGGTTTGGGGAGGGAAAACTGCTCTGGAGGGACCAGACAGCCAGATGCAAGGTCAAAATCCAGAGCGTGACCCCAGTTCCCGCAGAGGAGAGCTGTTTCTGAGCGGCTGGAGGAGACCCTTACCCCCCTCGGGATGCGGATGAGCCCGTGCTGGGGGACCCCATTGGAGAAAGTCACCGGGTTTACCACGGGGCTGCAGCCAAACAGCATTTCCCTGAGGACATCAGCCTGTGATATCAGCTGGGAAATATGGGGCTCACCCCCCCTTCCACCTCCCCATAGCCGCAGCAGCTCCCGGCAGGTCTGGGCTCGTTCGCAGAATGTGCTACAGCTGCTCTCCGGCTTTTCCCAACGGCCATAAACCCCGGAGAAACCACCCCCAGATTCAAAAAGTCCTTACAAAGCCTCTGCATCATCACGGAGCAGAGCCTGTCATTGAGGACCCCCCCCACATCCTTCCAGTATCTCCAAATTTTGCTCTGCCCCTTCCCAGGCTCTTTATAAAGAGCCCCCCCAGAGCTTCTGCCCCCTCCCAGTAATTTACACCAGTTTGCATTCGTTAACAGGGAGATGAGGTTCAGG